>CAXIWF010000238.1:0-78291 GCA_964036045.1 Eutreptiella sp. 'Long Island Sound 2002' | reverse complement strand
GTGTCAGAAATTTTTGTTTCGGGGGCGGTGGGAGATGCTACGGAAGGTACGGCGTGATGATCTAAACTGCCACTAGTACTCCCTCCGTAGTGCAGCTGGTGCTCACAGTATGGGTGTGAGTATGCCCCGTGCAAGGCGCCTAGCTGGCCTACATTGGCGGCTTTGTTCTCTTGCTTCTCACGCTGCAGTCGGTCTTTCCACTCGCTGAAAATTAAGTTGGTAGCGCAGCGCTCTGTGAAAGCGATTGCCTTTTCTGCTTGGAGCACATCTACATACAGACAGACACACACACAGACAGACAGACAGACAAACACAAACAGACACACAGACACACACAGAGACAGACACACAGAGAGACAAACACACACACAGAAACAGACACACACAGAGACAAATACACACAGAGACAGACACACACACAGAAACAGACACACACACAGAGACAGTCACACACAGAGACAAACACACAGACAGAGACAAACACACAGACAGACAGACCCACAGACACACAGACAAACACACAGACAGAGACAAACACACAGACAGACAGACACACAGACACACAGACACATACACAGACAGACACACACAGAGACAAGCACACAGACAGACAGACACACACACACACAGACAGACAGACAGACAGACAGACAGACACAGACAGACACAGACACACACACACACAGAGACAGACAGACAGACAGACAGACACAAACAGACACACAGACACACAGACACATACACAGACAGACACACACAGAGACAAACACACAGAGACAAACACACAGACAGACAGACACACAGACAGACACACACAGAGACAATTACAGACATACACACAAAGACAGACAGACAGACACACAAAGACAGACAGACAGACACACACACACAGACACACAGACAGACAGACAGACAGACAGACACAGACAGACACACAGACACACAGACACACAGACAGACAGACAGAGACAAACAGACAGACAGACAGACAGACAGACAGACAGACAGACAGACAGACAGACAGACAGACAGACAGACAGAAAGACAGACCGACACACAGACAGACACACACACACACAGACAGACAGTTCCAGATATGGCGGTGGATAAATTGACGGAGAAAAAAGACAGAGACCGCGGGGGCAGAGTCAGAGAAAAGGTCAAAGGTATAAAGCTGCTGAAAGAGTTAGTTTTTAAACGAGTAGAAAAATATATCGGGAATGATACTGTACGAACCTTTGCCTCGCGCCAACTCGCAAGTTAAGTGGAACCATGCTGTTTCACAACAGAAATTGTGGCGAGCTAAAAACTCTAGAGCAGGGGCATCAGATTCGAGTGGAACCAACTGAACCGACTCCATGCTCCACAGCTGTTGTCCATGTCGCGTCATTTTTTGTTGCATTTGTGAGCCATTTGAGCTTGAAAAGGAATCTGCTGTCCAGTAGAGACCCTCATATCTAGACTGAGAGTCTGATGAAGTAGCCTGTAAATTGGGTCGAGAGGGTTCGAATAGATTGCGTGCAGCAACCAAAAAATCTGAAAGTCGAGTTGATAAAGATGCACAGCACAGAATAAGATATATAGTATATATCAGACTAGTTTTGACAATAATCGAATAGCAAACGATGGAAATAATCGAACACATGAAATAATCTATCTTTTGCTGAGAGCGGAAATGTATACAATATTAGAACCAGATACCAAGATTTATAAGGGCTTTACATAACTACCCCGAATAATGAAGTCATGGTATAAGCATATCATACCCTGAACAGATTTGAGGCGCAACATATCTTTGCGCATAACACATGGTGCTCCGGTATCATCTGTACACCTGCCCACTATAATGACTGCGATGAAGAAATGGCGTCGTTTACCAAGCAGTTGAAGCACATATTATTAAATACAAATTTTATGTGTCATATAATTTATTGGTGATAATGCTTGGCGTTTAGTGCAGGCAATCGGGCTCGATGTGTGATACGTTGTGGGGAGCGAAAACCAGTAAAAGTCATTCACCTGGGTTCGGAGGTATCCACTCAGGTACAACTGCTTGATAAAGCTCGGCATCGATTCGTGGAGGTATATGGGGATAGGACTTGGGCACTACTTGAATATCAGGTTCGTTGGCTTTTTCCGTCCCAGGTAGCATAGTGCGGTCGGGGCTTGCTTGCATGTCGGTCGTTGACAACGCTGGATCTGTGACATTGGTTTCCAATCCTTCCATCTTTGGCAGTGTATATTTGATACTAAAAAACGCACGGCAATGAGAGACTCAGCTGATGAGAATGTTGTAGGTTTATTGAGGACAAAAATATTTACTTCGAAGTATAAATTTTATGCATAAACTTTAGGATAATACCTTGTTCCCTGCTGCACACTCGTTGCTTTTATTTTTGTCCAATGAACAATTCTGGAATTCCAGAATTGAGTCAGCAATTTTATAAAGTTTCGGGATTTAATTTGCCGAACCTGCAGGGCAGTATTTTTTGCAGCCCCTTTCGGCTTTCCAGCAGGCTTTAGCCGTTTGATCCCGGGATCGTGTTGACGTTGGGAACTGATAAGTGGAATTTGCAAATTTACAGGGTGTAAATTTTAATTTTAATTTTGCATTGAGCTTAAAGTTCATATTGTACAAGCTCGCGATAATTAACCCATTTCTTTCAACTAAACATTACAAAATGAGTGGAACGTTGAGCGCCCGATTTTCTCAGCTTAAATCTGCCGACAAACTGGTCGGTACTGGCGGATCTGGGAAAAGATCTGCTGGCCGGGTTGCGGTACAGAATGAGCAGCGCAGCGCCCAAAGGCAGGCTCGCCGCACGGGATCAGCCGCTGTACCCGTGAATGGCAGGGCCAAGGTTGGTGCCGCAAATGGTACTGGGCAAAAGTCAGGTATAATTAAATATGTTGAACTTGTTACATAGTTTGTCCTCTGTCGTTTCTGCTAAATATTAATCAAAATATTTATTTTTTGGTGTTAATTATCCAGGACGTAGAGGGCGCGGAAAGGGTGGATCAGGGCCAACAGTAGCGAAAAAGGGGAAGCTTCAAAAGAAAGGGCGGCGCGGTGGAGATGAAAAACCTGTAAAATCACAAGAAGATTTGGACAAAGAAATGGATGCATGTAAAAACTTCGCGCTCTCTGAATTTACTCTCTAACCAAATACAGTTGCATTATCATTTCGAATAATAACGTGTGATAGGAGATCTTATAATTAGTGGGGTAATTCCTCATCGACCAGCTGCAGTAGTTCGGTCTCCCCCTTGACGATACTGACTTGGCGTTTTTTCAATCTTCTTGCGACCAAAATGATTATGTTATTCAGACTGGTTCAAGGCAGGCAAGGGTCCTAACCCAGACCTGGCGAGCTTGGATAGAGAAATGGATGACTACTTTGCGAAGAAGGGGAAGGAGGGAACTGCTGATGCCGGCACTGCAGGGGCTACTGGGGCGGAGGCCGCTGCAGCGGAGACAGTAGCAGACTCTGATGCAGCTCCATCTGGTGCTACCGTGACTGAGGCGTGATCAAGAAGCAGCAATTGGCCTGGTATTTATACAAGCACAGTAAATTGGCCTCAGAGATAGATTGCTCTGTACAGCCAGGGCAAAAATCCGCACGATGTGGGGAGGGAGACTGTACCAGCATATTCACGGGGGGATAATATTGACCAATATGTAGCGTACGCAGTTGTGTTTTGGTGCTAGTTCTAAGGATATTAAAAGTAGCTTTTCGCTCATGTATTATTTTTGCTGACTCGGTGCCTTAGGGGTTTAGGGATTCCACAGATAGATAGTCAGTGGTGAAATGTTTCTGTCGTGCATCTGCTTCAAGTCGGCTGGAAGGATAAGTCTACGCGCGCAAGGGTGCCTGCCGTGAGTACTTTAATCTTCATTGTTGCAAGCAAGTGCCAGGGAGGCAGGAGGCCTCTCTGGACTATTCTTTGCTACTACCTAGAAAATACCTCGATACTAACCTTTACCTAGATACTACTTAGCTGCTACTCGGGTTCGATCTTAGTTAATGCATGAGAGAAAAAGTTTCGAATTCAGCGCCCCTTGACCACGTGGAAACATTGTTCGGGTTTTCTTCGCCTGGCACCGAATCGGGGTCTCTAATGCTATGCGAAGATTCTTCATTGCTCTCAAAGGATCCCTCTTCCTGCTGATAATAACTTCGTCCTCGACTTGCGCCAAATTCCTGACCTTGGTGTGGTGCCCACGCTTCATCCTGGTACTGCTGAGAAGTATCTAAAATAGAAACAAACTGTTGCCCAGCAGGCTCATTGACTTGCGCTTGGTTGAGCCTATGTCCATCTGTATGCCTGCTGGTATTTGCAGCATCGCCGACAGCTGTGACTGAGCTATGGGGAGATCGACCAAACAGGGCTCCTAACGTGTCCTCTGCGCTACTGCGAGCACTTGGGCGGCGTGTGGGGGAGACTTGGGCGGGGCGCAGGGCCACTTCCGCTGGATGCGAAACCATTCCCCCGCTACCTCGCGCTGTCGCCTCATAAGTCTGCGGGGAAGGTATCTCTTCAAGCACGCGGGAGCGCTGGAGCTCCAGAAGCATATCATTCGAGGTACGGCCCTGTCCACTCTGTTCATCTTGTCTGCTATGTACCGTGCGGCGAAAAGCACCCTTCGTGGCAGGGGTGATGTCCGAAGTAACGCCAGGAACGCGCAGTTCTGGCTTTGTTTGCTGCCAACGATTGGAGCTGGAGCTCGGGCTTGTGTCGGAGTACTCGGAATCGGGCTGACGGCTGATGCTGTCGGAACATTCACCTGCATCTGCCCCCTTTGTTACTGCCTCGAAGGTGCAGGACTCGTCTGCGGGAAATCGGGAGTAGCGAGACGCTGCTTCTGCCCCTGCTGCTCCTGCTGCTGCCCCTACAACACCAAAACTCAACTCTGAAAAGGTGCCCGTCTCGCTTTCATCCTGTTCCTCAACAGATGAATAACTGAGCACCGTGAGATCCATCGCATCCAGTGGGTGTCTACCGTCAATCTCAGGACTTTCTTCTGTCTCTAACAGTTCCAATCTCCCTTGCAGCATTGGTTGCCTCTGGGTTCCTTCTATTCCATCTGCTTGTGGCTCAAATTCCGCACCCACAGCTTCAGCTACAATAAGGCACGAGAAAATGAAGAAGAGGGATAAAAGACTTTTATCGCAGCCTTACTGACTTAAATCTTAATCAGTAATAACCATCACAGCCTACAGAATACTATCCAGCATTTTTGACTGGCACAAAAGAGCTTGATCAATGTACCAGTTCAGTAGTCAACATGAGGCTTCACCTTTCTGTTGGGTTTCTAGCCACGACAAATACGACTCCATTGCAGCCGCCTCACCGCAAGATCCTTCCGATCCTGCCGGCGAATCGGAGTCGTGGCGGGAGCTACTCATCGTATCCAGTCCAGGGGACCCATCGCTGCTGTTTCTGTTGGGGTGACTATCTGACTGACCAAGGGTATCCCCTCTGCCCTGCTCGGCACTGTTATTAATACCCGTGGGACAGATGCCAACATCAGCTCTATGTTCGGAGACATCATCATCATCATCATCGTCATCTGCACTTAGCTCAGTCTTGAGCACACCCTGGGTGTCGTGCGGTTCAAGGGTAAATGAAGCACCCTGCGTGCCGTGCGGTTTAAGGGTGGATGAAGCATTCAACGCTCTTCTGTCGGCATCCTCGATTGCTTTTATTCTCGAGTTCAGTCGTAAATTTTGTGAATCATCATCATGGGCCTCCAGATCTGCGGATCTTTTCGTCTCAATTTCTAAGGGATCTCTCCCTGGTTTCTCTGCAGCTCCAGCGGGGTCTGTCGGTGGCAGAGCATCACAAGGAGCAACGGAAGTGGTGACTTCTTCACCAATCACTCTAGGTAGCTGACTGGGAGTGGAGTAGAAAACAGCTTTAGGGTCAATTTGCAATATTTGGCCTGATTCGTCAATCATATAATAGCTACCGGTTGGTTTATTAGTGTCGGGCCCTATGGCACTTCCTTTGCCGGAGCCCTGCCCTTTCGGCCTCTCTCCAAGTGATCCTAATTGCCCGACTTCTACAGCCGCTGCATCTCCAGATCTAGACGGCTCTTCTACTGCTCTCACTGCTGGTGGCGGAACCCTCTGCTGGTCATGGGTGGACTGGGTAGGCACATGGCTTAGTCCAGGGCCATCATAGCTATCGATACTAGGGAAAACAGTCCTTGCTATACTCACATCAAAATTAGAGAAATGTTGCGCGACTGGAGGAAAGATGGTTTCGTGTTCTATTTCACCCCCTGATTGCGGCCCATCTTCCGCAGCAGATTCATTTCCTTTAACAACCCTTTCTCTTGAATAGCTAGATTTCTCTCCCAGAAGGGCAGCTTCTACACTAGTATCGGCTTTTATTAACTCTTCAAGCTGCGCAGCGGCGGCAGGAAAATGTTGGAGAGACCGAGGCGGAGGCGGCGGAGAAGGAGGAGGATATGCAGAAGCCGAAGAAGGCACTGTTTCAGCATGATTCTTCGACTGGTCGAAGTAAGCCGCATGTTGCAATTCGATTTCGGGGCTTATTGTGCCGGCGGGTCCGAAGGGACTGCTGTCTCTACCGTCAGTTGAAGAGGCAAAGTAGGCTGCGTACTCAGTCTGTGTGGGCGGTGCCTGGGAGGAGCTTGTGCCCCATCTGCTTCCCCTATCAGCTGCGGTGTCGCTCTCGGCATAACCGGTTTCATCACGGGGGCGAGTTGGCTGAGCAGCCCGTACATCACCATCTGCTCCTTCTGCAAACAGCGCGGGGTGCCACTTGGCGAATCCGGTGAAGCCATTCGGTGACATGGCGCGTAAAGAGTCCCGTGCTCGACTGTGTCCGCTGTGTGCATTGAGATGGCTCGGGCTACTGCTGCGACTGCTAGGCCTCACACCCGGGCTGCCACATAGACCTGGGTAATCTTGATCCACTTTATATTGTCTGTATCGAATCAAAATCATCAATCCAGAAAGTTCCAGAATTTTTTTAAAAAAGCCGAACGTTTTTCGCAAGAAGGAGGGGAAAACATAAATAACCTGCTAATATGTGCCCCGAAGCTGGGCCGCCTTCCCTGCTTGCCAGGACTCAAAATCACGCTGCCTTCGGGTGTCTGATGAGCAGTTTCGATGTTCAAGCCCACCATAGGTGCAGAAATGCTCGCATCACTTCCTGTACAATAACCAAATAACGGTACCTGCATAAAACACAAAACTTCATAGATTTAGTATGGTATTAAAAGCAGATATCATAAAACCGATAAAGCTTACTAAGCCCTCTCGTCGACGCGGTGGGGCTATGACTGCGACTGCGGCTGCGACTTTGATTGCTCCCTTGGCCCAAAGGACGCATACCGATAGTATCACTGAAGTTTCCTTGTCGCCTGGCGAACATCATGATGATCGTCAAATACAACGAAAAGATTCGGAATAGAATGTAAACATTGCATAAGGTATTTAGAAGCAGTATACACTGTCATACAAAGGTGTTGGAGTACCAGACTAGACTGCCCTACACTAGACTACTACTAACATAGATATCTCCAAAATAGACAAGAAACAATCTACTGACTGTTTCGCAGCGCGGCGCGCGCACCTGGCTGCCTCGAGGTCTTCGTAGTCCATGGGATAGAAGGCCGCCGTCAGTCCCTTCTGGGCGCGGGTAAAGGTGCCTGCCAAATGGCATGGCCGACGAGCCGATATTCCGAAATAAAAATAAATTAGTATCCAGCCAGGCAGGTATCAATTGAGGCGGTGCCATGGGCGAGATCCATTACGAATGTGGAGTCAACAAACATCAGAGTTCGCACAGAGGCCAGTAATAGGCATACTAGCAGCGAGGGGGTACACTAAGGCCAGTAGGTACCTCTGGAGGGGAGTTTCATGAAGCCGTCTCGAATTCGTTGCACAGTTTCTTCGAAGAGTGGAGGGTGTTCTCTATGTGAAAGAAGAGGCGCAAAGATAATCAACCATTGCAGTTTATAAACCCAGTTCGCTTCTGCAACAAATGAGTTTGTATATGAAGATATAAGTACGATACCAATATGAGAGGGGAGAGGAATAACTCACGTTTGCTTTGCCGTCGAGCGATGAAGAAAGGGCTTACTGAACCCAAACACTGGCTGTGGGACTCGATACCTGACCGAAAATTCACACACAGTAAATGTACAGCATTACTGGCATGACACTGTGTATTGAATAATTGCAGTCCACTCCTAACAGTATGTGAGATGAGTACCTACCTCGGGTTCCAAATACTGTACCGCTCCGACTCCTGCATCTCACGAAAAGTGTGTTCGTCGACTGTCGATCCTGTGTTGTACAACGTGAAATCAAAAGAGCAGGGTGTTATATCATAATGGCCAGCATGGACGATAGCAAGGGTAAGAAAGGATAATAAGTGAAATCGGCTTTGTTACACTGAGCATTTACCGAGGTTTCTGTAGCTGCAATTAAGTCGGTTCTTTAGTGCACTGCGCTGCGAGGCACCACGGCCACGACGCAAATCGCTATCACTGTGATACCCACGATCTGCATCACTGCTGCGGCGACTGGACTCTCTGTTCTGCTCCATCGACGAGTCGCCGCGCCAGCCAAACTGCGCCTGTCATGCAGTGATATGTTAATCCGCGGGGAGCAATGTTACAGAACGAGGTGAATAACATGGTCACGTTGCCACAATCATTCAAAAAAAATGTGTAAAAGTCAGCACTATCGAAATTCGCGTTCGTTATTATGAATCATTACTTTATTATAGAGTTCAAAACAATTACCTGCTCCTCACTGTGGGAGAGTGATGCCATGCCGTAGGACTGCCGACGCCTCTGCACCGAGCGGGTCGGCCGCATAAATGCTGCAGCGGCCGCGGAACGAGCAGGCGAGCTAGATTGAGCCGGCGCCTGGGCAGGGCTAGTTCCATCATTGTATGCAGAATGCGACCATGGCTTTGAGTGCGAGCCTTTGCGAGTAGCGGGGTCCTGGCTTGGTAGCGGAGGTGGCTCGTCCGCTCTCTCTTGTTCCTCGGTAGTTCCAGACTCTTGCGTCAAACGACATCTTGAATCATAAAGCTGCTTCAGACTTGCTTCCATTCGTAGTATCTCCATCTGCAGAGCTGCTTCTTCTTCTGCTGCAACTTCTGCCTCCTCGGTATTCCCAGCTCGTTCCCTTGTCCCTGTTCGTGTCATCGCCCACGTATTGCCGCCCCGGTCAAATATCTCTTGCTCAGCTGTTTGATGGCTGCGATTAAATGGGCGCTTGATTTCATCAGCCTGGGGGGCTCTGCCTTTGCCTCTGCCACCACAGCCGCCACCACCACCAGGCGCGACGGGAGACTTGGCAGCAGCTTCCCTATCCAATTTTAAATAAGATACGTCAATGGCTGATGCGGGGAGCGACAGAGAATCGCTGTCCGAATCATCCCGAAAGAGGAATTCCTCCAGACTGTGGTTGTAGTTGTGGCCACGGTCAGCAGAGGGGGAATGCGCGTCGGGAGACAGCCTGCTGCTACCGTGGACATGGCCGCCGCGGTCATAAGAGACGCGAGACCGCCGCAGGGCAGCACGCAGGCGCCGCTTAAACTCTGCCTTGCGCTGCGCTGGGGGGGCGCTTGGAGCTACTGGTATACTTCCGGTTGCTGTTTCATCCCTGCTGCGGCTCATGCTTCTGCTACTGCTCATGCTTCTATTTCCCACCTTGGCCTCAGCAGGCAGTTCAGGCAGGCGGCGCATGCGACTACCAACTCCATGCCGGATGCCGAGTTGCTGACTGGTTTCCCGGGCTGCAGAGGGCGCCAAGTTGGAGGAGTATGAGCCCCCGCCCCTACCCCCGCTAGCTAAGGAGCGCAGGTCCACCCCGTCGAAGTATCGCAGTCGTGGCAGCACCTGCACCACACCCTGCACGTAGTGCTGCTGGTCGCACACCTATACATCAAACCATTCCCGAGAAAAGCATATTCATTTTCAATTAAAACGAGATCGAGTTAAAAATAAGTATGAAGTTAGGCCTTTTAGGCCTCGCAAGTAAGATGTGTCAGTGGTAAGTCAAGCATGTGTATACCGGGTTATTAGATAGGTCCCAAGTAAGATGTGTCAGTGGTAAGTCAAGCATGTGTATACCGGGTTATGAGATAGGTCCAACTTTGACAGCGACTTGGAGAGTGCAACGAGCATGTTCACAGAAAGCTTCAGTGAAGAGACTTGGTTCCTTGCAGCAAGCAGCGTGGTGAGCCGTGGCAGCAGCTGCAGGTAATCCAACGAGCCCAAGCGGTTGTTGGATATGTCCAGAGTGCGCAACAGGGGGAGGTCCAATGGAGCATCAATGTCGGCGATGTTATTACTACTAAGATCCAGGTTAGTGAGGTGGTGGAAGCGGTTAACAGCGCCGGCGTGCAGTCTGGACAGGCATAGACAGGAGTTGACGGAAAGTAAGCGTAATCCATCTTCCAAGAATACTGCTTGCATCGCCCGCACCTTCTGCTCGTATCCACCCCCACCCCCACCCACACCCTCACCCCCACCACCACCCCCACCCCCACCCTCACCCCCACCCACACCCCCACCTCCGCTCCTGTGTGCTCCATCCTCTGCATCGCCTTTCACATGCTGCCCCAACGAGGCATTTCCATCATAATCTGCCACCCTCGAGGAGGCGAAGAGCGGGGCTAGGCATGCCCGCAAGGACGAGACGTTGGTGTCTCGTACATGCAGTGCTGCCACGCGCTGCCGCTGTCCAAAAGCGTCAGCTAAACGCTGCTCTGCCACAGCCAGACACAGCGTGTCGTCCACCTCCGCGCCAAAGACTTCCAACAAGCAGCTCCCGCCCATTACACCGGACACTCCATTGACACGCCACTCCCTGTGGCTGTGGTTATGGGGCTGCGTGCCTAGAGGTGTCACGCGTGACCAGCCGTCAAACCTGTGACACGGGGCTCCAGCCTCGTGCTGGTCCCAGTGCGGCGCCTTGGATGGAGGTTGCGAGGATCTGGATATGGGTATGGGTATGGGTGCTGGGATCTGAGCTGGCTGCTGCGGCACGGTGCTGCTCCCTATCGGTGGGTATCGGAGTCGGGGTTGCACCTCACTGGGGTTCTGCTCACGTGCTTCAACAAAATCTGCATCTCCTTCAGCAGGATAGTTACTCCTCACTGCTGCTGCCTGTCCACTAGAAGAGACAGGTTCGGTGCTTCGTGCACTATCTGGGCCATGCGAGTGACCAGTGGCAGAGAGGTGCGAAAAGTGATTAAATAGCTCCATCGATGTATCTTGCGAGAGAGGCAGTTGCGCTAACACTTGAACAAGGGCCTGTTTAATGCGTACCTCGTCTTCGTCCCTTACTCCTCCATCTTTGCTCCCCTCTTCTATCTCTTCTCGTTCTCTTTCTTCTCTTTCTCCTTCTACTCTCTCAGCTCTTTCTTTTATGTTAATTGCGTTGTAGGTAGGATCGGTAATTCGACTCTGATGGGTGTCGACTGTCTCGGGTGCAACAGCGTCTAGGTTATAAAGTTCACATTCTGTCATATCAACTTTCCCTTCTTTTTGCCCAATCGGAATGCCACCAGTGGGATGATGCTGATCGTGGTCATGCACAATGGCGAAACCATGTGGGTGTGGCCCCCGAGCTTTATGGCTGGCTGCTGCGTGAGGTGCGGCCAAGCGCGACAGTGGGGAAGAGGGGCCTGCCGCACCAGAAGTACCGCTATCTGCTTGCACTTCCAACGAATCTAAACCTGTAACAGAGACTCGTGGTGTTGGCCCGACTAAACCCTGCGGAAAATTTGGACATGATTTACCTTCTGGCCCTTGGTCTGTGTTTTTCACATTTAGCCCATATTTAAAGTCGTCGCAGTGAGACTGTGGCATTGACACTGATGAGGTATCTGACAGGGCGTCGCCGGACGGACTACGCAGCAGGTCCTTGGCTCGTTCTGCTGTACTTGTCAATGTTGCCATTGTGCTGGTTGTTAATACACTGCTGCCACCCCCTACAGAACCAATCATATTAGCGAAATCGCCAGATTCCTTGTGCCCCTGTACATTTGTAACACTTATCACTTTCTTCACTTCTCCACCTCGCTGGGCCCCAAGCTGATAATTACGCTCGAAATCTCCTATTTCGCTTCCTGGGAAAACATGGAGCACTTCAGGCTTACCATTTTCACCAATATGCGGGATTTCTCGATGCCTCGATCATACACAGTAAAGCACACATCTGATTTGCAACCCGGAAAGACCACTCCATGCTTGGGATAAAACTCCATCGCTTTACTCTCTGATCTACGGATCTTGAATAAAATTACTCGGTCACCCGTACTAACAGTATTTTCAATCGTCACATAGTAAGCTTCGACGCCTAAAAATAACAAAAAAATAATGAAGAGGACAATTCAAGCTGACAACAGAAGGGGGGAAAAGCTAGATGAATAACATTTCCAGCGCAAGGTACACATTGCCCTAATTTACCTTCTTGAATTTCGAAATGCCTCGGGTATATTTTCATGGCTAATTTTGAAACAGATCTATAATTTGATAAAATAAGAAGGGTACGATGATTCCTGCAGCTGTGGGATAAATTTACGGCAAATTTTTTAAATTTACGAACAATGTCCTATTCTAAGAACCTGTTGTGCTCAAAGGACGGAATTTGATGCACAAAATTTACCTTTAAGAATAACTATCGTAGCCACATGGGTACTCTATGCAACCTTCCTTCAATATGTGGATAAATTCAGGAACTTAATTTTTTATGCTTTTAAATTTTACCATAATTTCCAGATTTAAGACTTACTATCTTAATTTAATCTGGAAATGCACTTGAACGAGGGTCGCCGATTTCACCAGTTTTCTAACGGTTAAAATTTGCAAGGAAAAATAAACTTGAATCTACCCTCATTTCCGACCGTTTTCCCGGGCGAATTTCCAGGATTTTGGAGTGAGCCTTTCCCCTCAGGCTTGCTTTCATAACCCCACTCAATTGAAGCTCCACTTCCTGGACTTACTGTAACTTATTAAAATTAGCATCAAATTTTATTTACAAACACCTTATGGAGTAACAGGAGAGCTAGCATATGATAACCATTGGCTCATCACAATTCAATAATCATCAGATATAGTCTGGTATTTTGAAATATATCAACCCATCACAAGCAACACCCACGACCAAGGAGGTTTAAATCCCTACAGTAGTATTTAAGCTATGATTTCTGGTATCACATTTCTGCTTCTTTTTTTCTTATCGATTTCACCAATTTCGTTTGTCGAAAGTGCTAATGGAATCCCCGATAGCAGTCCAACTTGGGAAGAACTTATATCAACTGATGGGATAAAGTTCACGGGAAGAAATGGTAATTAACACATCGTTCTTGCTGATTCACAATCAGTATGGATATGCATTCTTCCTTTCCTCGTTTTTTTATGTTCTTATCCTTTCATTTGCTTAATCTAATTGTGCTCCACTTGATGTCTTCATAGCACATGCTTCTACAGTTTTCAAGAATGAGTTGTGGGTGACAGGAGGTCGGACAGCCTCGTATATTATGTACAACCTCCTAGACTCCTTCAAAGTGGGCGATGTTTGGCATAGTCGAGATGGAGGTGAGTTTATTTTGTTCGGCACTGAAGCCATGCTTATTTTTGACTCAGACCCTTTCGATTATACTGTTTTATTTCCATATTTCGATAGCGATCTGGCAGCAAGAAACAGAAATGACTGGCGATTTTTTCGCTCAAAATATTGATGTTACTCAGCCTGGACCTATAGCTCCGTGGTAAGTAGGGCTAGCACAAGCTCCTGCTTGTCACAACTTGTGCTGTCTGTTATCCGCTGAAATTGTTGCGCCTGTAGCTACGCCCAAGAGCTTGAACCTCTCAATATCATGTTGGCGAAAATGTCATATATGAATTATGTTCGATGCTGCAATGTAACTAGGCTTTCCTTCCTTTGCGTGCACTTGACTATTCGTATAGGTATCAGCGCTACGGCCACAGTCTAGATGCGATCGATGTCAATAACGACACGGAGACCGATCTGATGGTTCTTCTAGGTGGATATGCATCAAGCCCGACCAATGACCAGTGGGTATCTCCGGACGGCACACACTGGGTGTAAGTTTTGTCCCCCATCATCTGCTGCTTGTCCCCATCAACTTAGATTGAACCTGCTTGGCTTAAGTCAGATCGTTTATTATGTTATAGTAGTTCAGTGCAAATGTAGCCCACGTAGCGTGTGCGATGCTGTGGCTCACTGTGGGTTTGTTGACGTTTCCACACTTAGGCCACTATGGCTTGTGAGATATCTTCTATGTGAAACGTCTGTTGTTTATAGGGAATGTTGTCATACTGTACACTTCCTAACTATTTTATGGGATGGATTGGTGGGTGTCTTATTATGGTGTGATCTGGCTGGAATGCACCCCCACCCTGCACCCGGCACCGCGTGGAATTGAGCGCATCACAGCTACTGTGGACTGGCACCCTGGTCCCCGCGAGCGTGGCATAGCACCACTATCTTTCAAGGTATCTATCATGAGTGCATTGCACCAACTGGTTTAAAGTTAACGTGAAATGCTGACGGTCTTTGTGTGTTGATATTGTTAATGTGGGTGTATTTTGTGGGGTCTGGGGGCGGCACAGGGAAGCTTTGGTTAATGGGTGGCACGCCACTAAACAACGAGGTTTGGTGTCTGCAGAACGTGACCAAGATTGAGAACAGAAGGGAGCCGCTCACCCGGGCCATGTAAGGAAGGGGGAAGAGCCTGCACCAGATGATATGGAGGGGATGGGAGTGTGTCATTTCTGCCGCTTATTCATTTCAAATTATTATTTAAGCGCCAATCATCATATAATCTATCTTGAATCTATTCCTTTCCCTGTATTTCCTCCCAGGTTCTCTAACTACACCTACCACCTGAACTGGGTGCAGATGCCTAATGTAAGTGAAACATTTTTTTATCAGTCGTGATTAATTGGTACCCTTTATTGGTGGATGCCCATGTGACATGCGGCAGTTTATCCCAGCAGGGCCCTTCTAAGCCCGCGCAGCATATTTAGTGTTCGTAGTACCACAATGATGAAGTATTAGACCTTTCACTATGACTCTAAGCCGTGGTGGTAGACTGAAGCAGGTAGGCAGACGTGCGAAGTTGGCTTTGTTGTGGGATGGGCATTGAGAAGTAGGAGGGTAACAAACGGAGGAGTATCGAGTTCGGTACGAAGTCTGATTTGAAGAGTTGCTTCGGGTCTCTATCTTATCGGTCGGGAGCCAGCCGCCTGAAGGAGCTGCGCCAACTCGAAACGGGCGGGCGGTGGTGCGCACTTTGGTCCCTGGGTCCCTGAGGGATGTATACTGAGGTGTGCGCTGCTGCTGCGGGGCCTGAATCTCTAACCCTAACCGATGGATCGCGGCCGTGGCTACAGTCACCGAGTCTGCGTTCTGTTCTTTGTAGGTCTCTTTCTTTGGCTTCTCTGCACTGCGCACTGCTGCGCCACGTCACGCCTGGCAGGACAAAATCATTTTATCTTGTCATGTGCGGCGACGTGGCCGGCAGCTGTGCAGCCCTTCCTTGGTCGTGGCGGTCGGAGGCTTGGCGTTGTGCGGGCTCTCACCGGGACTGGAAAAAGAGCAAACCACTGATACAGGCTGCACCCTCGTGAGGCTCCTCCCTTTGATAAGTTCAGCTCCTTCGCGCTCTTTTTGTCGTCGCGACTGCCTCGCTTACTCCTCCTCGCCGGCCCCTGCAACTCTCTGTTTCTTCCCCCAGCGTTACCAGCTTCCAATCTGCCTGTCCTTCTCTAGTCAATCTACTTCTGCTACCTTATCCACGATCAGTGGTTGGTTGTCGTAGGGTTGGAAGGGAGATTGGATACCGCAATTTGAGCCGATCAGCCTGTCTGCCATCTAAATGCTCTGCTCTAGCGCAGCTCTGTGCGGCCATTAGTAGCGTGATTGCGATCGGTCTATCGAATAGTCTGAAAGGCTTTTCGAGGTGGACGACACTTACCTTGACGAAGGTGCTGGTTGACAGCTATGGCTCTCACGGGCGAGGCTTCACAGGCGCTATGCAGGATCCTACGGCGGTTTCTGACATTGGGAGATTCGCTTTCTTTCTGTCAGTCAACGCCTGGGGGGACCTTGTGCGCCGTGGCATTGCTGGTGCATGTTGTGCTGCTCGAATCGCCTCCGCCAACTGGAGTGTTACCCCTCTGTCCACAGGACTGACTTGATTGGCATCTGGTGCTGCTGACTGCTATATTGTGCGCTAGGCAGGCAGAAAGTGAAGATGCAATAAGTTCTTCGGTAGTGGCATCATCAGTCACAGCTGTTCTTTTTTCAGCCGATCAATAAGCTGAGTGGTGGATCGCTAATATGAATATTAGAAATCGGATTATTATACGGCTTTTGAAAATCAAATTATTCTCAACCCAATCATGACTCTTTGTCTTGTTTGTTTAAATGAAATTATCCGTTCACTTTATCGCTTTCTTATCTACCTATTCTCGCACGGAACACCGCACAAACCGAACTGTTATCCGGCGCTATGGGGGGACGACGTATGTGTGCAGGCGCCGTGGTCCCCGCGCGTGGGTGCAGGCGTGGTGTCGCAGTGGTTCTTCAACCGCTCTGATGGAGAGAGCCTGGAGGACAGCCGCGAGCGCCTGGTGCTGATGGGCGGCTACGGTGGCTGGCCCAACACGGGCAGCACCGCGCGGCTGTTTGATGGCTACATCTCGCGCCCGGACTCCTGGCACACCCACGATGGCGTCAGCTGGCAGCAGTTGAACTGGAATAACTCGTTCGGCAGCCGCGCGTGGATGGGCGTGCAGGTGCTCCACGAGTCATCCCAGCCCAAGTACGCACCATATCCCACATTAAGACACGCCGCGATTGTGGATTATTTTACGCAAAAGTGTGTATCTTAAGTTGGCTCTATATTTTCTTACATTTATATGCTGAGCTGAACTGAACCTCTGCTAACGATTGATTCTGGTTGCGCCTGGTGTGTCTTTCTTGCCCACGGTGCTTCTTCTTCTGTCGGTCCTGTTTACCTCTTATGCGCCGCCAGGCTTGAGTTTCCGAAGACGACAGGTGAGCGGCCGCCGCGTATATACATGTTCGGCGGGGGTTTCATCGGCTTCCGCACCAACACTCAGAAGCGCGTGAACGAGATGCAGGCGCGCGCAGACGGGTATTGGTCATACGACGCGCAGAACTGGGTGAAGATCAGCTACGAGGAGGGCGGCGGCTCTTCCTCCGTGCCGTACTTCTCTTCGCAGGAGTGGGCTGAGACTATCGTGGACACGCAGACGGAGTACATAGGCAGGTGGGGGCTCACGCTGGAAAGGCTCGAGAGAACGGTAAGTCGTCTGAACTCTGCCATGCTGGACTGGAGTGGACTGGACTTGGCTGACTTGACATTCAACCTGTGCGAATGTAGATGTTATTCTGTGATCTATTTCGCATTATTAGTGAGGCCTCTATAAAAGGTGCATCTTCGGGTTGTTCGTTTGTGCGAATGTTTTGGTGCGTGCGTGCATATTCAGGGTTTGCCTCGATTGTATCTCATCGCAGGAGACTTCTCGGGCGGAGGAGAGTTTGCCAACTCTGTTTATCGCAACTTGGATGGACTGTACTGTGACATTGAGGGCATAGTCTGTGGAGGCCGGTAAGTGATGCAACCAAGAAACCAAGCAAGCGTTCGCTGCTCTTCCCCAGGCGTGTCAGGGGCCAGATGTCCCTCCCTGTTCCATTTAACTCCTAACTTGCGCCCCGATACGAATTTTGGTTATCTCGCCCCAAGTCTATAGCACTGTTGAGACTGCGCATTGATTATACAGCCATTGATCAGTTTGCTGACCAAAATAAGATATCTCAATTGTTTTCTCGATTCCGCACGCAATACCAATTTTCCGCACGACTCTTTTCCTTTCTCTTTACACTCTCATGTCGATCAACTCGTACGTACACGTGCCGGTCACTAGTGGCAAGTGCGACACGGGAGGACGGCGCCCAGGCTGCCAGTGCTTGGAGGGCTACGAAGGCACCTTCTGTGAGGTGGACAACACGGAGGAGGAAAGCGCCGCTTCGCCCTTCTCTAGGCGCCAAATGGCTCGTTCGGCAGTGGCGGTGGGGGCTGCTTGCTGGGTTATGTTCTCACTGGTGCAGACCCTGCTCAACTGATTTCGAGCACGCTTTAGAGGCAACCTACCTCTCCCTGCCGCTGTATTTGAGCTCATCATTCTTTACGTGCCACTTTTGTGAAATGATCGTCGTTCCTTTTGGTTCGGTCTGCTTTATGTTGGATTGTTCATTACGGCCACTTTATGGGACGTTCTACTCAGACTTCACATTTATGTATTTTATTGTTATTAACTGACTATTTTAACAGAGTACATGTATATAAAGGTTGCATTGTTCTTCAAAGTTAAATTCAAGCAGTAACTCGTTCTCCTGCAAAAAAATAGTGCTAGTACTTCGTCTACAACATCCAACCCGATTTCATCCCATCCCTTCCCATAGCATCCGGGTGAGGGCACTGCGCTGCATGGGATCATAAAATCCCAAAAGGGATCCCAGCAGCAGCAGCAGCAGCAGCAGCAGCAGCAGCAGCAGCAGCAGGATTTTACCTACACATCCCATGCCATCCTTTCATCCCGCATGATGTTGTCAAGCTCTTCTGGAGCTTAAAAATTTACTCGTAAATTAACAGATTATCGGGATCAAAGTGTTGCCTATAGCTGTTTCAAAACATAATTTTCCTGCGTCTGTCTGATTCTCGGGGCTCCAGTTACAGCAGAGTTAAAGCTGCCTCGCACAGGTTCCACGAAAGGCCAAAGCTGTACGCCATTACTCAACTCAGTAGAACGTGTTTTAAAACTATACATCAGTGAATACTTTATTATGCCTAAAGACGAGTTGTTTGATGTTCTGTACGATTGGGAGCCCGAGGTATGTACTTAACCATTACCTATCTCATGACCTTTTTTGGCGTCCTTCATAGTGCGCGGCTATGTTTCTGAGTTAACAATCATGATGATGTACCAATGTCAATAGTAACCACGATCAAAATAATTTACCGTATGATGGATTTTAGAATGATGATGATCTGCGCCTGGTTGCGGGAGAGACGATTCTTGTGCTGGAGAAAAATGAACACGGCTGGTGGCTGGGTGTGCGCACCAAGCCAGACGGCACGCTGCGGAAGGGCTTCTTCCCAAAGAATTACGTAAAGAAGAAGCCCGTGGTAGAGGCACCAAAGCCTCCCCCTCGCCCTACATCAATGTTGCAGCGTGCATTGCCGTCACCCCCTCCAGCTGAACCCACTGCTGATACATGGGACGCTGTTGCTCCACAGAAACAGTGGTCTCCGCACAGCTCCCCTGCCAGCCCTCACAACAGGAAAGTCGCACCAAGCAGCCCCGGAAGCCCTCACAGCCCTGGAACGCACCGCGGAAGCGGGACGGATAGAGTTCCGAATCGAAATGTCTCGGGAAGTGGTGCTGGAGGTGGAGGTGGTGGTGGCAGCAGCAGCAAGCATCCACCAGCTTCTGCTGTGACATCGGGCGAGCACAAGGTAGTGGGGCAGAGCAGCAGCATAAGCAGCGGTAGTGATAAGTACCGTTCTATGGAAGGTGCGCACTCTGCTTCGAGGGATGGGCGGGGCATCAGCAGGGTGTCTAGCGGCGCTAGTTTGGAGCGCGGGGGGCGGTACTGCCTCAGCTCTCTGGCGGCCTTTAATGAGTTGCGGGAGAGCGGCTACACGGTGGAGCTGCGGGATGGGCCAGCAGGAAGCACCACTGGCAGCAGCAGTGGTAGCGGCAGAAGTGGCGATGGCGATGACGGTGTAGGAAGCAGTCGTGGTATTGGTAGTAGTAGCAGCAGCAGCAGCAAGAGTGCCGGGCGAGAGGTGCGGCGCGGGATGAAGGTGCGGCTGAAGTGCTCCGCGCGAGTGTGGGACGGCGCCTCTGCTCTCACCCGCGAGTTCGCCAACGGACTGGTAAATTTCGTGGTGGGCAGTGGACAGGTAACGCTGGGCATGGAGACGGCTGTGCAACGCCTGCGTGTGGGGCAGCGCGCTATGATCACCTGCGCTCCCTCGATGGCGTATGGACCTGCCGGCAACCCCCCTGTTGTGCCGCCTAATGCACACGTGATATTCGCCGTCGAGATTGTGTCTGCCTCCGAGCAATCACAAGCTCAGCCACAGCGAGCCTCTTCTTCTGGAGCGGGTCGCATCGATGGTGCGGCTCCAGTGTCTTCCCTCCGCTACGAGGTGGGGGGGGAGTTCAGCAGCGGCAGACCAAGAGACGGGGAGGATAAAGCTGCTCACGGAGATTCCAACTGCAGCAGCAGCAGAAAGCCCAGCAGTGGAAGGCGAGATCCCAACAGCAAGATTAGTAGCAGAGGGGGTGTGATGGGTGTAGGAGGTCCTTCAGTCGAGCAGGAAGAGGAGGAGCAGGCGCGCACGCGTGCACTGCTGGGCAGCTCCGTGTCTGCCACGCGCAGGACAGGCAATGGCCCCAACGGCCCTAGTGACCCTAGTGGTAGGAGCGGTGCACGGAGAGGTAGCAGTGGCGGGACAACAGGCAGCAGGGCGGGCCAGCAGGCTTCCGTAGGGCTGACTGCGGGTAGGCAGGCTGTGGGTGCAGCGCCGGCGCCTGGATCGCAGAGGCAGCAGGGGCCTTCTGCACGGACAGCCTCCCCTTCTACCGCAGCATCGCACAGCAGCCATGGCTACCATAACCACAGCCAGGGGCTCAGGGACCCCGTATATGTGCAAACACGTGCAGAGGAAAGTGGTGTCGGCAGAGGAGACGGTAGCGTTGGATCGCTTGGGGTCGAAGGCTGTAGTCTCGTCAGCGGGGGCGAAGAGTATTACAAGGGGGGCGACACGGGCAGTCTCTCCCTGAACAACGACATTCTCGATCCCTGACAACATCTCTGTTTCGACCTTTGCCCAAGTAGGTTTGAACTCTGCTGTGCTGTGCGGGACTTTTGAGTGTTTAATATGTTTGTTTGAGAGAGGCGACGCGTGAAAACCGCATATGTAAAATGAGTTCGGTTCCGTTGCGATCGGAGGCGCTACTGATCTTCCAGTAAGGTCCCTGGTTGCGCAGTGAGGTACTCGCTTGCTCGCTCGATTCGTTTGAATCGTATTAGTTCGGTTGGGCTGGGTGCATAAGGATGGGTTAATGTCGCAGTACTGAGGCACTGAATTAAGCGTCTAATTGTGTAATCCACTGGTGCAGGTTCTTAAATGTAACAATTGAAATGTCTAAGTCGGTGTGCGGAAACTGGCTTTAGTTGAAACTGGTAGTTGAAATAAACTAAAGTAATACTCGGTAGATATAGTGCGAGGATTAAAATGTCCAATGAAGAAGAAAGCTGTATGGAACTGTCACAAGCATGCAGTTCGTGCATGCAAGTGCAGTCGCTATCACTTATCTCCATCAAACTGTGAGTTAAATATCAAATATGTGGTCGTACTACATCTATTTTCTGATGCAGCCACCCCCATAAGGCACTGGCCCCTAAATCTAAACTTTGGGGTCATACACTTGAGGATTAATAACTATTCGCATTCGTTCATTTTCTAATTAGGGGGACCCACAGCGCCCAAATACCTTGAAATTACTCTTGTGTTGCTGCTGCTCCACAGGGTGCTCGTGCCCAGTGCCTCAATGTTTAAAACCACGTGATAGTGCATTATGCGGAGCAGGGACATGGCCATAATCACTGAAACTTATCAAGAAGGGATAACAGGTGATGGCTGCGCGCTGCCCCACACATTTACCCACACGATTATTCTGCCCCAGTACGAGGATCGAACGATCGCCTCTCTCGCAACTGGACGCAGGTCTTTCGTCATTCTCACACCCATTCGGTCATTATGTGCGTTGATGTCATTGACATCGGTAGATCAAATGAGCTATATGTGGCATCGGTAGATCAAATGAGCTATATGTGGCATCGGTAGATCAAATGAGCTATATGTGGCATCGGTAGATCAAATGAGCTATATGTGGCATCGGTAGATCAAATGAGCTATATGTGGCATCGGTAGATCAAATGAGCTATATGTGGCATCGGTAGATCAAATGAGCTATATGTGGCATCGGTAGATCAAATGAGCTATATGTGGCATCGGTAGATCAAATGAGCTATATGTGGCATCGGTACTGTGAAACTTATTTATTCTCACAACTGCCATAATAAAGGTAGGCTCCTGCTCAGCCCTACGGATACCGCTATGATGGCCGCCAGTCCCATAGGTAGAGAATAAATACTTAATCGGGTAAATTTAGTGTGATAAGTACATGTACCAGTAGTTCTGGCTCTCCATGGTTACATTAACCCTTTGGTAGTATGTTATTATCGATTTTTGATATAGTATAAACAATCCACTTTAAACAAACCACTTTAAATTTCTTTTAAAAAAAACTCTGTCATATAATCATAAAGAATAATGACCCCAAAGTTATAATCTTAAAGATATTCACGAGAGCAAATCATCCCAAACCGCAACCAATTCTTGACCATATGGGTACTTTAACCTTCACGAATTCATGTGCGATCAGTGCTGGGATCTTACATGGTAAGTGAGACGGATTAGGGCTAGTTGGCTTATGGAGATGAGGGTCCGTAGGCAGGTCCGTAGTTGATGGGTGGGTGTACGTAATAGCCCTTCTGGAAAGCTGGTACCGTATTGAGAGCCTAGACAGTCCCGCAAAATACAAGTGAGAGACATGTAGACCATCATGCGGACCACGGCAGGGAACATGCAATTGTAATATAGGTTACATCATGCACGAACACCAGCGAGAGACATGTAGACCATCATGCGGACCACGGCAGGGAACATGCAATTGTAATATAGGTTACATCATGCACGAACACCAGCGAGAGACATGTAGACCATCATGCGGACCACGGCAGGGAACATGCAATTGTAATATAGGTTATATCAAGCACGAACACCAGCGAGAGACATGTAGACCATCATGCGGACCACGGCAGGGAACATGCAATTGTAACATAGGTTATATCATGCACGAACACCAGCGAGAGACATGTAGACCATCATGCGGACCACGGCAGGGAACATGCAATTGTAATATAGGTTACATCATGCACGAACACCAGCGAGAGACATGTAGACCATCATGCGGACCACGGCAGGGAACATGCAATTGTAACATAGGTTATATCAAGCACGAACACCAGCGAGAGACATGTAGACCATCATGCGGACCACGGCAGGGAACATGCAATTGTAATATAGGTTACATCATGCACGAACACCAGCGAGAGACATGTAGACCATCATGCGGACCACGGCAGGGAACATGCAATTGTAACATAGGTTATATCATGCACGAACACCAGCGAGAGACATGTAGACCATCATGCGGACCACGGCAGGGAACATGCAATTGTAATATAGGTTACATCATGCACGAACCAACGCGATGATTCTGTTTATTTATGCGTGTGGTGGTGTATGTGCGTGTGTTGGGGGAGGGGTGTCACTGCAAGCTCACCTGATCGATCGCCTTTTCCAGATGCATTGCCGGCAGGGCTGCCAGTAGCGCGTGCGGATTCTCCCAAATGCGCTTACTCAAACCACGCGCACCTTCTCCTGACACTGGCCCTTTGCGCTGCTGCTGTTGCTGGGCATGCTGCTGGGCATGCTGCTTCTGGTTCTGCATTCTCTCCAGCTCTTGAGCGACATTCTTCTGCACTTCATCCAGAGGCGTCACATCCCATCGCACAAATCTACAAAGCCGAGACGACATCGTTAGTTTAGATGGTGACGGTATTGAAGAAAGATGATGTGAAATTTGAAAGGAAATGCAAGATTGATAAGTTTGGAAAGACAGCCGAAGCAGACAAAGAAGCCAATACTGCTACAAAAGGGAGTCTAAACGTTAGGGTTGGATGTTACCTTTCGGGGCCAAGAGTGTCTTGATCAGGGTCCCTGGATGGGGGGCCGGCTCGTCTGCGCCTGCCCCCGCCCGCCATAGGCACCTCGGGGTTTTTGACTGACAGCGGGAACATGAGCATTTCGCGCGCCCACTCGCCGCGCTCCCTGCACTGCTTCAGACCCCTGCTGCCACTCCCCAGCCCTAGCGCCTGCAGCCAGGCTGGAGAACTGCTCTGCGCCTGCAGTTCGGTCGCCTGACGCACCAGTGCACGGCGTGCCAGTCCCGGCGCCACAGTCTCGGATTCTTTTGCAGCCCCTGGTGATCCTGCCACATCTTTCCCCGCCCCAGCAATCTCGGCAGTGGCGAGCTGTGGGTCGTAAAGTAATGCATCTGCACTGCGTCTGTGGTCTCTCAAAGGGTCCTGCCGATAGTCTCGGAACCCGAGGGGGTGCGCAACCAATGCGTGCACAGAGAGTGCCACCTGCGGTCGCAGTCCTCCTCTGGGCAGCACGCCCATGGCACGGTAGCTGGCCTCCCTGCTCTGCAGATACTCCTCCAAAGTCTGCTGCAGTTCAAAGCGCTCGAAGCCAGCAGTCCAACTGGCCCGCGGCGCACCGGGGGGGATCAGGCGGGCGGCCCTGGCGGAGAAGCTGCGTAAGGCAGCACTCGCTGCATCCTGCAGGTCCAGCATCACGTGCACCGTCACTGGCAACTCCTCCTCGCCGACCTGCGCATTGAACTCCGCGCCCACTTCCATGCGTAGCAGCTGCACCTGTCTTTTGAAGATTGGCAACAATCGCCCGAAAAGCTGTCTGCTCAGATCTTTGCGTGCCAGGGCCAGCGCAGCACTTCTGCCCCCACTGCTGTTACTACCACTACTGGTGGGCATTTCTCCTGCGGCAGTGGGGGCTGCTGAAAGCCCTTCTTCTCCTTCTCGCATGTGCGCGTCGAAGTGCTCCACGAGCAGTGAATCAGCAGAGTGCAGCAGCTTGGTTACGAAGCGCGCGAAGTCTTCAGGCTGCTCGAAGCGCGCATTTAGCTTCTCGATCGACTCGTTCGCCACCTGTACCGCCCACTGCACCGCCTCCTCCACACCATCTTGTGCAGCCTCCATCCCTATGCTGTGCCGCTTACCGATCAAGTGGTTCTCAGAGTCAGTATCCTTCTCTGTCTCTACATCTGCCCAAGCAGGCCAGTCTGTGGAGGAGGGCGAGGAGGAAGCAGATTCGCGTGGGGCTTCCGTAACTCCTCTGGGAAAGCAGTCATGCAGCGGCTTGGCACTTGCAGTCACTGCAGCTAATGCAGTAGATATTGAAACCTTAGCATCCGGGTTAACAGACTCTCCTTCCTTCAGAGCATAAGGTGAGAGGATTATTTGTATATTCAAGCGGGCGAATAAGTTTTCGCGTTCGCGTTCGCCACCGGTCTCTTCTTCAGCAACCCACAACAGCCAAGCATCTTTCAGCAGAGACTCAATCTGCCCAGCTACTAATGCCGATCCAGAGAAAATTATAAAGAACGGTTTCTTCATCTCTGGGCCAGAGAGGGATTGAAAGCAACGTTGTAAGCGCAGCAACACGTCATTCTCGTCATGCAAGTGAGCAGCATCGAGGAACAAAAACGCCGCATCACTGGGGATTTCATCCAAGGGGGTATACATGGAAGTCGCTATAAGGGGCATGTCTTTGCCCAATTCTAAAATACGAGCAGGAACTTCATTAGATAGCCCTGCTTCAGTCTCGCCATCAACTTCTCGAGCTGGTACGGCAGGTAATACCACTTCGGGATCATCTAACAATGATAAAAGCAGCCGATCAGAACGAGGAGTGCTGAAGCCCACAGTGCAAACTTTCAACGTTTTCCTTGTTTCTAGTCCTAATAGCATTTCTTTTCTGCTTTCGCTGGATGAAACGGGATACTTTGAAAGAAAGAGCATGAGCATTGCAGCAACAAGGTGAAAAAGTACCCGCATGGTGGCAATGCGGAACAGCCCTGTTCCAATGGACATTTTTCACCAAGAACACAAGCAAAAGGTGGAGTTAGCTTGCAGTACACAATACCAGGGAATACTACTCGTATTCGTAGAACGTAAATTAAGTTAAACGCAATCCCAGAATCTTTCTACTTGTACTCGTTTTTACATTGATTGATTGATTGATTGATTTGGTTACTTGCCGAAGCAGCAGAGACCGCCACCGCCCGAACTAGTCGGAGAAGGTTCTGCCATTAACCCTCACAATTACTGTTTATCTGGATATATAGGTACAGTCTTTTCGGCAAGTAACCATCAATCAATCTGTAAGTTACTGGAATACTGGGATACCAGCCTGGATTACTGGCAGGAGCTCCATCTATTTTTGTATCATGCCAGCAATAAGATTTATGATAGACTACGAGTACGGGTTCCAGTAGGGAATACGAGTTTCAGATATGTTTAGTGCAGTTAAGTGCTCCGGGTCTTTCCCATATTAAAACCTGGAAAGCAGCCATTTTCTGTGACTGTGAAGTATTCACTTGGCCTGATCTAGAACAGTTATCTAGTAAATTATAGCCTCCAATTGAAAGTAGTGCATGAAAAAGTCTAATTGGGATAAGCTCAAGACCAAAGTGTCCTTAAAGAGCCGCGAGCTCAAACCTCCGCAAAACTCGCTTGAAGTTCACGATCATGGCAAGTATGGAACATCGTCAGGTAGTGGTAGCAGCCAACAGAAGAACAAGGATGGCACTACGAGTATAAACGATATAGACTATACTTCCAAGTTTAGCCGGAAACAGAAAGATCGCTACGTTGGATTAGATTGCGAAATGGTAGGTATTGGGCCTGATGGTAAGAAATCTGCCCTCGCACGCTGCTGCGTGGTAGATTTCGACGGGAAAGTAGTGTACGACAAGTTTGTTCGTCCCCCGGACCTGGTGGTGGACTTCCGCACTAAGTACAGCGGCGTGCGTAAGAAGGATCTACGGGCTGGCAGCGCTATCCCGCTGCCACAGGTATGTCACACTTTCAACTCATCTTCCACGAGCCACGAATCTGGAGAGCAATCGCCAGCAAAGACAGTGCGGCGTATGGTGCCAGTTTAGTTCCTACTGGATTTTTACTCATTACTTTAAGTGTTATTTGTGCAGTTCTTTTCAGTGGCGATTTTGACTTCCGTACATATTCGAACTTTAAATTTACTGTATACTCTAATCTCGCACCAACTACTTCCCTCATCTGTTCTCCCTCGTGAAATCTATGCAGTGTCAAGAGGAAGTCGCGCAGTTGCTGAAGGGGCGCGTGCTGGTGGGCCATGCTCTTAGAAATGATCTGGACGTGCTCATGCTCTCGCACCCACGCAGGATGATCAGAGACACCGCCACTTACAGGCCTTACATGCGGGTGAGCGAGCGTAGCTATGCGACGATATGCTCTGATCTTCTTTTCCCCCATCTTAGGAACCTTTGATATTGTATCTCATCGCTGCAGTGTACATGCTCTTCCTCGTCAGATAGGTTTTCGCCCTACTAAGTGTCAGACTCCTGTTCTACTGTGAATTTATCAGTCAGCATGTTACTTCTATGATACATACCTTGTATCCTCTGTAATGATGCACTATGCCCGGTGTGATACTGTGGGATCTTTATGTATACTGCTTAATGCATTCTGCTTGATTGTGCTGCCTTGCACCATGCGTTGGGAACTATCAATTGCTGCTGGTAGCCGAAAGGGCGGGGTGGCGGTAAGATGCGGCCACGGGCACTACGGGACCTGACTCTACAGCTGCTGGGCCTGCGCATCCAGGCAGGAGAGCACGACCCGGTGAGTGAGTTAGAGAGTAAGGGAGTGAGTTAGAGAGCACGACCTGGTGAGTGAGTTAGAGAGTAAGGGAGTGAGTTAGAGAGCACGACCCGGTGAGTGAGTTAGAGAGTAAGGGAGTGAGTTAGAGAGCACAATCCGGTGAGTGAGTTAGAGAGTAAGGGAGTGAGTTGGTTAGTGATTTGGTGAGTTGATTAGGGTGTGCATAAGTAAGTTGGTGAGTTGGTGAGTGAGTGAGTGGGTGGGTTGGTGGATGGGTGAGTGAGTGTGAGTGTGTGTGTTTGATTGGGGTCCTTCTTCCCTTACTTATACTTACGATCCATCCTCAAACTTCATGCTGTATACTTACTGTATGATGGAATGGGATGGGATCTGTATGTCTGTCTGTCTGTCTCAGGGTGAAGACGCTCGATGCGCGATGATGCTGTACCGCCGGCAGTACCGTGTTTGGGAGACCCAACTGAAAGAGGGGAAGCACGGGCGCGGCATAGGGGCGACGCGGCAGAGTGTGGGGGGGCTAGGGACCGGGGCATCCGCATCCGTATCGGCTGTGGGCCAGGCAAACCAGGCAGACCCGACAGGCGTCACTGGCAGCCATACTGCGAGTGGTTGCGGGGTGAAACGAGCGCACTCAGATGAGCAAGGTGCCGCGGAGACTATGGCTGATGCTGACGAATTGAAGCTAGCCATGACTAGTGAGAGTGGCGAGCCTCCCGACAGCGCAGATGGGCAAAATCGGGACAACCTTTCCATCTCTGCAGGTAACTCAACAGGCTCTGACTCCAGCTCCCCTTTCGCGTTGGCGATAAGCAAGGCGATGGGGGTAGGGAAGGCTGCTGTGACCACCAGCAGTGGCAGTGGCACCAGCAGCAAGCGCCCGCGGACTCATGGTGGAAGCAGCAGTGGCATGTTTGCTTCTTGTGTCGACAGTTCCAGCCTGCTGCTACGAGGGGTGGAGACGTGTGTGGGCGCAGACACGGCGACAGGGGCTGCCGCTTCATGCAGTGCTGGTAGCGGCGATAGAGACACAACTGCAGGCAGAGGCAGGGGGAAGAGTGGGGGTGGGGGACCAAAGTCCATATCTGAGGCTGACCAAGAGATGCGTGTCCGGAAGAAGAAACAGGGCCTGTTACAGGGGCTGCGTAAGAAGCAATAGCTTCAACTGTATATACAGGATCCGATGCCTCGATTGAAAAAAATGTTATACCACTGTTTTGCCTTTTAATTCGACAAACTGCATTCTAATCCACTTCTGAAGTATTATACCTTTAGTACTTGTTTTTGGTCTGCTATGAAAGAACCTATCCGTGTCAAACCTATTGGGACCATTCCCTTCCGCCCTGATTGCATTTGAATGCTGCCCCACGGGGGCCCAAAGACTTTTCTCGCCTTTATTGGACTTAGACTACTGGCATAGGTAGCTGTGACTGCAGAGTAGTGGCAGAATACATATGCGCAAGTTCTGGTTAGATTCCTTTATGTTTCTTCGCATGCGGGTAACTTTATGATACAGTACTACAAGTAGAGAGAGTTTCACGTTAACACGAGCGAAGATATATATCTTCAATGAGCCGACCACAATCAATTACCTAGATACATCGGTTACATCTCATGGTGTCATACAATATGCTGCGTATCGAACGAATAGAGGAAGTCAGACAGCTAAGGGCAGCTCTCACCCTCAGCTATGACTATGTCAACAGCAGGTGCTCAAACCACCGCAGACATACCAACCTAAAACAAGGAGTCTGCTCACAAGTGGCACGACATGGTTGCATGAGCAAGCCCCTACTATTCGGAGCGAACCTAAGTACCATCATGGCGGGGAGTAGCCCTTGCCCAGTAACTGCTGGTGCACGAATTCCGTCTTGGGGAGGACGCACTGTTGCTCCTTCTCCTCATCACTCGCGCCATCCAAGCCGTGTTCCTCCGCCCCCTTAAGGTTGCAGTAGTGTCTCGCGATGTGATGGGGGTGATGTATAGCGGCATCGAACATAAGAGTGATCACCTCGCCATTGCTCAAAGGGAAATTTATCTAGACACGCATGAGAGACCACACGCAGGCAGAGGCATGCATCAGCACAGGTTAATAAGGCAATCTACGAAGTAGTGGGGAAATCAATACATAAAAACAGTTCCGCGAAACGTCAAGCAACGCTACGCTTATGGAATATATTGGAGTTTGGGACGGGTTTGGGGTGGGGCCGCAGTTCAACTGGTTATCTACCTACCTCAAAGATATTACTGGCTTCAGCTGCGGCCATTGGGGTGGCGGGCTCTACAGCTCTGATGTTGCCTTCCTGTATCTCATGGAGTAAGCTGTCAGCGATAGGACGAATGCACTGAGAGTGAACATGTTCCGGTGCAAAACCCAGGACTTGTGAGTGTTGTTGGCAAAAGAAGCGGGCGCGCTCGGTTACGTAGTCAGCATCTTGCTCCTTTAGCTCAAAGGTGAAGCGTCTCTCTCCCAACGTCGCATCTACTGCTATCTCCTATACGTGCATTCGACATGGAGAAACGTACAGTTTAAGTGCAGAGAGCGACATTAATAGAGTCATTCGGTACTATATCCTCACATGAACTGCAAAAGTTAAATTACCTCAAAATTTAAATCATTTAATTTTTGCAGTTCAACTGGTTATCTACCTACCTCAAAGATATTACTGGCTTCAGCTGCGGCCATTGGGGTGGCGGGCTCTACAGCTCTGATGTTGCCTTCCTGTATCTCATGGAGTAAGCTGTCAGCGATAGGACGAATGCACTGAGAGTGAACATGTTCCGGTGCAAAACCCAGGACTTGTGAGTGTTGTTGGCAAAAGAAGCGGGCGCGCTCGGATACGTAGTCAGCATCTTGCTCCTTTAGCTCAAAGGTGAAGCGTCTCTCTCCCAACGTCGCATCTACCGCTATCTCCTATACGCGCATTCGACATGGAGAAACGTACAGTGTAAGTGCAGAGAGCGACATTAATAGAGTCATTCGGTACTATATCCTCACATGAATTTTGGCAGTGGTAGCTGGGTGCTGCACTTGTTCTCGGGAAGAGGATGCAGGCACAGCTATTCCGGTAAAATTTTCAGGGTGAAGGTAGAGCAGCCCGCCAACCACCACCGCAAAGAAAAAGAAAAGTCTTATCAAACTTTCCATCGCAAAATTTTGAAGTCCTGGAAGTGCTAGAAAAAAGCTTCGAAGAAGGCCCGTGTCGAGCTCTTCGATGTTTGGGATTCGATTTCATTCCAGGATTTCGTGTGCTGGATGTATTTTGGTTGCCATATCATAAAAAACAATGTTTATATTTATTTTGACGTGACGCCGTGGTTGATAGCTTCTGTGGTTCAGAAGATCGGGGTCGGGTCCCTGGGTGCGAGGTGAAGATTCCGGGTTCGAGTCCCGGGTAGGGTTTGTTTCTCGCCCTGCTGGCCCAATGGATACGGCGTCACCCTCCTATTTTTCTCTTTGCGTTCCAGCATCAGGCTGTTCCTTAAATTTCAGCGGCCGCCGCTGAGATTTAAGCTGCGGCACGAAAACGACACAATGGTCGACGATGCATTGGTCGACGATACATCCCAGCATTGATTTTCTGATAGCAACCGCTCTTAGTGATAATTTTACGTGTTTTCCAGTTGTTATTGATCTTATTGCTGATAATTTACAATCGCCATAAACGTAGGCAGTGGTGGCACGAAGTGCCTTCATGATTTTCAAAATTCAAACCAAACATGAAAAGCAGGAATATATCGATTAGAATGCACCAGGTCCACTCAATCCATAGTATGTTGCGCATCGTGTTCTTCGGAGCAGTTGTGATATTGATAGTTGGGGTAATCTTTAATACAAATGATTCAAAATATACAATATCCCGAAACACTGAGTGCCCCGGTATGGGAATATTGGATTTGAATACTGCCAACTCGAATATATGCTGCAGCGACGAGCGGTGGTCAATGGATTGGAGGTGTATTGCCGCATTTGACCCGCTTACTAAGTTTCTTGCGAGTAGTTGGGCGATAGTTATTCCTTTTGTTCCGCTTCTGTTTAGTGCTGTCGCGAACTGTTGTGTAGTGTATGAATCCACATCGGATTTACGCCCAATTGCCGGTGCTGGTGTGAGCAGTGAGGAAGTGTATGGTGGTGAAAATGACCGAAAACGAAACAGTCGATTGGAGCAGTGCACCCGCGCAGCCGTTAGTGCAAAGGATCAGAGCGGTACTTTCTATGGTATCTCCGCGTGCGGTGACCTTATAGGACATGCCCGACGTATGGTTGTGTATGGAGCAATCATTGTCTTCAGAACGGTGAGTTGATGGGATTTCGACAGCACTTCTAGCTGATGAGACTTGATGCACTGTTTATTGGGCCTTAAATTTTTATATCCGCATATTTTCTTGGTGTATTTATGTGGCTCATCCGGTCACTTGTTCTGATGGTTGTGCAGGTTGTGCTATTCTGGGCCTTGGGTAAATTACAGTGGTGGGTCCAACGGTATTCGGTCAATGATGGAGATGGCGAAAGCACTGGATCATGTTGGTGTAGAGAGTATGTATCCGCCTCCAAGTGAGTTTGATGTATGATATGGCAGAGAATTAATATTCACTGACCAAGCAATCGCCCCTGCTACGGATGCGACAGACAGTGCTACTATGACACATACTGCATGATCTCACTCGTAAAGTTACGGTGTATTTCTGTCTCGCTGTTATATTTAGGTGTCAACTATTGTTCGACTTCTCTGACCACATTGTACTCGGTCTAGTTCAATATGTGCTGCCGTGTGTGTTGGAGCTACATTACCACGTTAGCCGGCGCCTCCAGGCTCTGCAGCGCGCGCAGTTGGCCAGTGCTCGCACAACTACGCCGCAAGGAGTTATTTCGAGCAGCAGTAGTGGGGCAGGAGGACGGCGACGGCTAGTGCGTCACACAACTGCCTCTCGCTGTCTGAACGCGCTCTCAGTGAGCAGCGCCTTGATCATCTTGGGTGTAGTGTTGCGCATGCTTTTCTTCACGAGTCTCTTCTTCCATACTCGCGTGGAAAGTGTTGCGGGACTCGCCGTGGTAGCGCTGAGTTATGTGCCGCTCATCCCTCTCTCAGCAGGAGGAAGGGGCACAGGAGGGGGCTTCGTGGCCTGGTGGGTTGACAGCGTTGTAGGGGAGTGCTACAAATAGCCACTGTTGTCGAATATGCATATTGTGGTTACAGTATAGTGTACTTCTATATTTACTCGGTAAATACCGATTACTGTACATAACGGGAAAGTAATTTTACCACTCGGTGTCGTTCAGTTTGGGCAGGGACCGAAGGTTCACCGACAGTTTCTCCCATTGGAATCTTGAAGTGCCAATTGAATCAAAAGCAGGAATCCCAGGCCAGGCTGGAATTGAGTAACTTATATTACCACATAAAGCAATAAATTATATAAATAATTTATTGCTTTACATTGGTATCGCCGACATCTCAGTGTGGTCCTGATCTTTTATTGCATTATTAATTTTAATACTTGGATTATTTTAAGAGAAAAGATCATGCCACTTCACAAGCGTGTATTGTATGATGCGCCATCTTATCATCGAAACGACACGTTCGAAGAGTCCAGTCTCGATACGGTACTGGAGGACACAAGCATGTCTCGCAACCTTGGGATGATGAATCAATTGAGCTACCTCTCCATATCTGCCCTGGAAATATTCCAGAACTTGGCACTTCTAACCGAAGATTTATCTGAAAGGATTAAAATAGCATCGGTACGGACTGCTTCTCTATATTCGCGCCTTCCCGCAGTAGAAAAAAGAGTGAATGCGTTGATTGATGATCCAGCAGAAAGTTTAATGCCCATCCCTGGTGCTAGCCGCTATCTGCAATCTAGAGAGATGTCCACACCATCCCTCTTCGTGAAATCAACAAACTATCCAGCAATCCAGCAGCTATATAAGATCTGCAGGCCTCCGCCGCAGCTGTGGCGCATCGAGATGTTTACATCTGAGGACTGCTTCGCACACTTCTCGTTCCCAGGATTCTTCTTCCAGCAGTGGCTGCGTGCCGAAGTGTTGCGGCAAGAGCGCATCAAGCAAGAGCGCAAGCGTACGCGCGCAGTGAAGAAGCAGCAGAAGCAGCAGCGCCGCAGACACCGCGAAGAGCTGATCGCAGCTGGAGGCGTGGATGCAGATCTGCATGCAGATAATGGGGGGGATCACGGAGACCTAGATGATCTGGATGAGGATTTGCTTGCTGATGCACCCGTTGGCCACAGCCTTCAGAGGCGTAAAACCGCTGCGCAGCTAGCGGGTGCTGCCCAGCGACGCAAGAGTGGCAGAGGCCGACTGCTCAGCGAGGAACAGCAGCAACAGCGCACGGAGATGCTGGAACAAGCAAATGCAAAAATTCACGAAGGAAAAAGTCCTGGAGAGGGCAACGGTGCTGGTAGCGATGAAAATGAAGCCGCAGGAGAAAGCAAGGCATCAGTAGGATTTGTGCTGGGATCTGACGATGGAGAGGGGGAGAATAGTGTCCTTGAGGGAGAACCAGAGGCAGAGTCAGCAGCGCGCAGCAAACACAAGAGCAAGGGCCTGTCGAAACTATTCAGCTTCAAGGTTAAAAAGGATAAGCTGAAAGGTGTGGAGGTTTTGCGAGATAAGAGTGAAGAGAAGAGTAAAAGAAAGGGTAAAGAAAAGAGTAAAGGCAAAGATGAAGCAGACAAAGAACAAGAGTATCTTGCAGTGGGAGCGGCGGGGAAAGTTGACGAAGAAGACATTGTGGACGAGTTCATTCGCGGTAAACATGGCCATGGGGCTTCTGATGAGGCTGGGGACATCCACGCTGCTGCCAGCACTGCGAATTATCAGTCCGGGAAAGGCAAGGACAAGGGGAAAGGCAAGGGGAAGGACAAGGACAAGGGGAAAGGCAAGGGGAAACGTGCGTCCATCGCTTCGCCAAGCAGTGCAGACGCCCTGTCCGCCCTGTCCCTTCACATGCTAACCAGCACGGGCCCGACCTCAACTACTGCTGCTGCTGCTGATACTTCCCGAAGAGACTCTGGCACTGGTGCTGAAAGATCTCATTTGGAGGCTGGAGATAAGTTGGCTGGTGACCTGCAAGACTTCCATGATGGCCCTGCAGCCCGCGATAGTGGCTCAACTGCAGGCGGTGCTGCTGCTGCGACTGCAACTAGGGCGGCTTCTGGCCTATTCGGAGAGGGCGCGGAAGATTCGTCTGCGAGGGCAGGTGCTGCTGAGGGGCCTGGTGGTGACGATGAGGAAGGCGAAGCACTGCCCCTGCTGGACCTGAAGCACCTGTCGCTCGCCATGCCATCCACCAGGCGTAGGGGAAAGGGTCCGGGGAAGGGAGGAATCCATGGGCACACTCGCCCCGCGCAAGGGCAGCCCGCACAGGGCAACAGACTTGGCGGTCGGCGTGCTAGTGCTGTGAGTGGGCCGGGGCTGGTGGTCGCCGAGGGCCTTTCTACCCCTGTCCCCTTTCCTTCCGCGACTGCTGATGCTGAGGCTGCCCGTGCTGCTCCTCGTGATGGCAGCGACCATGTAGAAGCATTGGGTACTGTCCATACTGGTGCTCCTACCCTCGCACCACAACAGCTTCTTGTGAAGCGGCGTACCTCTGCTGTGGTGTCCGCTACCGATGCTGGTACCGATGCTGCTCGTGGACAAGATGCTGGTGTAGGAGGGGCATGTGCAGCGGGTGGAGACACTGGCGCCTCTCGAGGGAGATCGGCATCACTTCTGCTTGCTGGTCAGGCTGGAGGCTCGGAGCTGCGCAGGTCGTTGCTTCTGAGCTCGGTTGGTCTGAGTGCCCACACGGCGCAAACTGCTAGTGGCGGGCAGGACAGTGATGAGGATTACCCGAGTTCTGGTGGCTTGGGTGGGGAGCATCAGTCACAGTCGCTGCTCAAGATGCTGCGTAGTGGGGTGCTGGGCGACCAAGAAGAGAAGTTGAAACAAGAGCAGCAAGAGGTGCAGGGACGGTACCCGCCATTCGAGGATGATCCACGTGTACCCCCGCAGCATCAGTCTGAGGCTGGTGACTGGCTAGACGACCTGGCCTCCTCCACCGCTGCCCACAGCGATGCGGGTGGGAGACGCCGGGGCAGCGCAGAGAGCAAGGCATCGGCAGCATCCGCCGCCGCTGGAACCGAAAGTGGGCCGCCGCCGCAGCAGCAGCAGCAGCAGCGCGCGACGCTGTCGTCGGAGCCAGCAAATGCGGCCGAAGATGTGTACATGGAGGAGTGGGAGAAATGGACTCCTCCTGCTGGTGAAGACGAGGACGGGGAAGACGGGGAAGACGGGGAAGAGGAAGACCTGCTTGCTGAGCTGGGTCGCGGCTCTGGTACAAGGGATAGCGAGGGAGGGGAAGGCGATCAGCAGTCGGAGGCATCCAGTGCCTCTGGATCCCACTCGTTGGGAAGCAGCCGCAAGTCGCATTCGCAGCGCCACAGCAACCTGGACCTCATCAGCACAGGCTCGGGAGCTGACTCCAAGTATGGACACAGGCCCCCACCACCGCCGCCTCCACCCCCACCTCCCGGCGCTCCTGATAGTCAGCAGCGCCCACCTCCACCTCCGCCGCCACCTGCCAAGATGCGCTCCGCTCTGACCTCGTCCGTACTGGGTGGTATCAAGGACGGCGTGGTGACGCTGCGCAAGGTGGAGCCCGTGGCAAAGCGCGTGGACCCACGCATGCAGCTCATGCAGTCGATCCAGACTGGCGCCTCGCAGCTCAAGTCTGCCAGCACCACTGCGCGACCAGCCTCCACCAAAATTCCAGAAGTCAAGGTTAGCCCTACAAGTACTTTTCCCTTACGGGACTTTGTCAAGTGCTTTAAATCCGCCAGGCGTGGTCTGCAACATTTTTTTCTTCGTTAATCCTTTTTCTTTCTGCCGCATGCCTTCCTCCTTGCAGCAAAATGAGGCTGTGGCAGCGATATTAGCTAATAGAGCACTAATTGCAGGAGACTCTGATTCGGACTCTGATTCGGACTCTGGCTCAGAATATACTGATGATGGCTACGGGTAATTCATATTATGTTTTCCCGCCCGCCCGCAGATAATATGGATGTCAGCATGTGATATTAGGGTTGCAGGCTAGAAGCCGGCAAAGAAAAGGCAAGGGCTACTCATAGCCAGGCGACCATGGTCAGTACAGTTAGGTCAGGCGTAGCGACCATGACCTGCAGCTTTCTGCTTTCTAAATTGCAGCCATCGCAAGGTAAAGTTTGAGCCTATCCTTAAAACTTAGCACTCGGTTATTACTCTACGCAGCAATTTTTGAGGGTGTATTGGCTGGGTCTGAGACAACTCACTCTTTGTATCGGGTCATGGCTTATTGTCATAGCTGGGTCTGAGACAACTCACTTTGTATCGGGTCATGGCTTATTGTCATAGCTGGGTCTGAGACAACTCACTCATTGTATCGGGTCATGGCTTATTGTCGTGACTTACTTGGCTACGCATCTGTCTGTTTATTTCCTCAAAGCAACAATTGACATGTAAAAATCATTTAACACTGAGCATGGTCTGCACATGGATATGCACAATAGTATGTACTGCATGGAAGATAACAGAATACTAGAGTAAACTGAGTCGAGGATGATATTTCATGCATGATTCAGTAACTTTGGAAGCCTAAGTTAATAAGCTCAGAAAATAAGCAGTCATATTACTGTCGTCCATGTATGCTGATCCTCGTCACCATATATGCTTTGTTTCTCAGTACTCCGGTCGCACATCCGCCACCCCAGCCACCCCCTCCACGATACGCCTGTCTCTCTCTTCTTTCCGTATTCCCTCCCACTCTCATACTCCCAGCAAGTTAATCTTTCACGTTATACTTGGCGAACAGGTTGTGCGGGTGAGTCATCGCTTTAAACTCCAGATTGTTACCGGAAGGGTCCTTAAAAAACATAGTCCACTGCTCGCCCGGCTGTCCCTGAAAGCGTTTGTGAGGTTCAAGTACAAACTTCACATCGTGCAGCTTCAAGCGGTTCCACAACTCCATGAATTGAAACTCGGTCAAAGCCAACCCGAAATGCGGGACCGGCACCTTTGATGTTGCAACCGCAACAGGAGCAGCAACAAAGGCACGTAAATGTAGAGCAAGTAACGTTTTAAACTACAGGTCATGCATATTATTAACAATACTCTCTTGAAAGTTCCAATACGCCAAATATATATGGCATATGCATGCTGTTCAACGAGTACCAGTTTTGTGACTGGCACTCGCACCAACCATGAGCAAACTAATTGTGAGATGTAGAAAAGTACTATTATATTTTGTCCTTTGCCACACCTCATCGCCATCTACTGGGTTGTAGAAGTCTGGACAACGGTACCCAGAGCCAACGAAGTGGCAAACGATCTGGTGTCCATGCAGACTGTAGTCCTGCCACTTGTCTTCCGCGCGCCGCCCCTCAACCAAGCCCAACACTTCGCCGTAAAACTAAACAAAGAAGAAGAAAGAGTATCATCACTGTTAAAAAGAAGAATGGAGGTGGGATGGGGTGGAGTTTCTTAACGGTTAGGTAAAATTATGTAATCTAACCTTTCGAGCTTCAGTGCCGAGAGCGTTTATTAATTGATAAAAAGTCAACCCCAACGTATAAAATACACATGGAAAACGATTGCATACAATCTTGTAAGATATAATTAAGAGCTGCTTCTTTGCAGATAAAATCGGGTTTTATCACTCCATTGACAATAAATACCTGAATGTATGCAATGAACAGGAATCGCGAGATGAAAAGGAGAGCCGGGAGCTGGTAGCTCAGATATTTCGCACTTGCCTATAGATCCCCTTTCTCCCGCAAAATGGGTAGATTTTGAGCGGTGTAACTGAGCCTTACTACCACTATAGGGATTCGAGGTTATACGGCAATTAGATGTGGTTGTAATGAGCCATTGTTCTTCCAACTTGGAACCACAATTTATTCTTCCCAAATTTAAATTCTTGGGCAGCCTTTGCAAGAAGTTTCGAATCATGTTCGAGCAAGCAAGTATGGGCTGATAAATGAGTTGTTTATGGATTCCTGGGATTCACGAGACACTCATAATAACTCAATTTGATCAAGTTATTCAGATTTGCTCGCTTTGTTGATTGATCGATGCTGGGATGGGAGACTCAGCAGTGATCAATCAATCCCGGAATCATCATCATTGTTGATGATGATGATTCTGGGATTGCTCCGGGAATTCCAGAATTGTTGCACTTGTTTTCGAAAAACCGATGAAAAAATGTACCCGAACATGTCGGCAAAGATTTCAAATCGTCAACAAAACATACAGTATGGCACGGCCCGTGGGATTCGCTGTCTTTGCCAACAGCTACGGGTAACTTCCCGCCGCGGGGTGCCACACGATTCCAGGATTGTTGATTGATCATCAATGATTGATCATCATTGAGTCAACTGACCGTCAGTATGACACGACAAATATTTATCTTACTAAAACTAATACATAGAAGTTTTATCATAATAATTTACTCTATACTCCATGAATGAGAACCGCCGGCCCGGCCGAGAACGGGGCGGCGACGCAGTCTACGCAGACTACCAGGCCCCTTTCTCATATCAAATGATCATCATACATCATATGATGAGAAAGGAGCATCCTGATCCCAGTAGTCAGCATGATCATCATACATCATATGATGAGAAAGGAGCATCCTGATCCCAGTAGTCAGCATGATCATCATACATCATATGATGAGAAAGGAGCATCCTGATCCCAGTAGTCAGCATGATCATCATACATCATATGATGAGAAAGGAGCATCCTGATCCCAGTAGTCAGCATGATCATCATACATCATATGATGAGAAAGGAGCATCCTGATCCCAGTAGTCAGCATGATCATCATACATCATATGATGAGAAAGGAGCATCCTGATCCCAGTAGTCAGCATGATCATCATACATCATATGATGAGAAAGGAGCATCCTGATCCCAGTAGTCAGCATGATCATCATACATCATATGATGAGAAAGGAGCATCCTGATCCCAGTAGTCAGCATGATCATCATACATCATATGATGAGAAAGGAGCATCCTGATCCCAGTAGTCAGCATGATCATCATACATCATATGATGAGAAAGGAGCATCCTGATCCCAGTAGTCAGCATGATCATCATACATCATATGATGAGAAAGGAGCATCCTGATCCCAGTAGTCAGCATGATCATCATACATCATATGATGAGAAAGGAGCATCCTGATCCCAGTAGTCAGCATGATCATCATACATCATATGATGAGAAAGGAGCATCCTGATCCCAGTAGTCAGCATGATCATCATACATCATATGATGAGAAAGGAGCATCCTGATCCCAGTAGTCAGCATGATCATCATACATCATATGATGAGAAAGGAGCATCCTGATCCCAGTAGTCAGCATGATCATCATACATCATATGATGAGAAAGGAGCATCCTGATCCCAGTAGTCAGCATGATCATCATACATCATATGATGAGAAAGGAGCATCCTGATCCCAGTAGTCAGCATGATCATCATACATCATATGATGAGAAAGGAGCATCCTGATCCCAGTAGTCAGCATGATCATCATACATCATATGATGAGAAAGGAGCATCCTGATCCCAGTAGTCAGCATGATCATCATACATCATATGATGAGAAAGGAGCATCCTGATCCCAGTAGTCAGCATGATCATCATACATCATATGATGAGAAAGGAGCATCCTGATCCCAGTAGTCAGCATGATCATCATACATCATATGATGAGAAAGGAGCATCCTGATCCCAGTAGTCAGCATGATCATCATACATCATATGATGAGAAAGGAGCATCCTGATCCCAGTAGTCAGCATGATCATCATACATCATATGATGAGAAAGGAGCATCCTGATCCCAGTAGTCAGCATGATCATCATACATCATATGATGAGAAAGGAGCATCCTGATCCCAGTAGTCAGCATGATCATCATGAAGGCGGTAGAACCTAAAAAAACTCTAACCCGCATTACTGCCGCATTGGGAGCATATAACACGCATTGCGAAGTCGTAATTGAGGTTTAACGGCTATAAACAACTTGGTTATAGCGTCGATTGGCTTGAAGTCAATATCACGACGTCGTAATGAGCGTTCAACATTCTCACTGCGGTAGTAATACGGTATCCCCGGGATATAATTCCGAATATTGGTAGCGGCAGGGGATCCGTGATCGATCATCATCTACGCAAGTAAAATATCCACTGTCACATGCTTTAGGTGTATCACAGATTTAGAATAATGTTATATTCTCTATACCTACCCGGTAATATTCCTATATCTACCAACAAAATACTCTACAATCCCAGTTATCAACATATGTGCAACGCATAAATATAAAGCTGGCGTCCGCCGCTCCAGCCGTACTATAGCTACATCAGTGACTGTGGCATCGTATCTTCTGGGAGAGAGGATATTTTTCTTCGCTTACTACTGTCACCATCGGCGCCATTCAACAGTCCCCATGCCTGATGCTGCTCCTTCCTCTGCCGCATCTCCGGCGGTTCTTTCTCAGTTACGTGCGAATCTCTTCCCAGGGTGACAGCATTGTTGTTCCCCAGCTCCCGACCCTGCTCTTTATTCTTGGGGCCAGCAGGCACAGCAGCAGGGTCAGCAGACAGAACTCCAGTCGCGCGAGGGTAGAGCAGGCCGTTGCTGTCGGGCAGAGCGCAGTACATCTCCCACACCTCCTCAAAGCGGCTCTGCCAGCTCTTCAGCGATGTCTCCTCCACTGCGCCAGCATTCTTGCCTCCCGCGCCAAAGGCTGCAAGGTCGAGGCACATGTCGTAGCTGTCATATGGATCAGCGGCGGTACTCACTTGAGATCCTGTGGTAATTTCGATTTCAGCAGTCGTGCAGTTGTTCGAGAGCTTAGATTTACCTTTATCACTTTCTATACCTTTTTCGGTTGTTTTTATCGCTGCATTTTGAGCCGTAATTGCCCCAGCGGCTTGTCCGGCTGTTGCCTTGTGCTTGGATGTCCCCCACTCTTCAGCACCCTCTGTGTCATTGGCTGCTGTGGGAGCGGAAGTCGAAGCGGTGGTTCCACCCGTAGCAAACTCCCGGAGCAGAAACCTGCGCGCCTGCCCAGGGCGCTCCACCGCCTCCAGAGTCCACTGCAGGCTGCACAGCTTCACTCTAACTTTATCTATTATGTCTTCGCATTTATCAGCCCCATCAACAAAATTTTGACTTATACGTGCCCCAGTGCTACAACTCATAGCACAACTGTTATTATCATTGCTGCTGCTGCCACCGCTGCTGCAGCTTCGACAGTCTTGCATAAAGCAGAAGTGCAGGTACGGTTCTGGCTCCTCGTCTTCATTGCGAAACGTCGCAAAGAAATTAGCTTTGGGAGCAAGTATCTTGAGCGATTCCTTTAAAGCATTGCCAAGAAGGGTCGATTACATATAGGGCAAGCAAAGTTATGCAACGATAAATAATTAAATGATATCATGTAAACTTATGACACATACGATATGCAGATTGATGAATATATAAGAATAATAGCGCCAGATGGAATGAGCAGAAATCCACGTGAAGCCATTTCTACCAGTCTATTTTCATAGTGCTCACTCATAGCCCTCTCTCACCGGGATAGTCTGCATGCTCTCCAGGATGACCTCCTCTGGCACCACACGCCCAGTAACCTCGGCCCTCTTGTGCGCGCGCAGCAGTACAGTCTGCGGGCGCGCAGTGACGTGCAGGATGCCTATGCGGATGAACGGGAAGCGGCGGCGCAGGTCCTTGAAGTACTCCAGGTACCAGTGCGCGTTACGGAGGGAGCCGTCCACCAGCACGTTCTTGCCCTTTCGAAGCGCATCGTAGCTCAGCACCTGCGGGCAGTGTCAGTTCGGGCAATACACAGAGCGGGTAACCTATCGGGTTAATTATATCATTAAGATTGTATTAAGCTTTGCGCTGCCGTCTAGACGTTAAACTTACCTCGGATATGTATCCCACTTCCTTTTGAGTGAGGAACCCTGACGTGTTCTGATCCCGCTGGTTGTACAACTCAGTCTCAGGCCTGCCACACAAAACCAAGCAAAGTCAAGTGAGGTAAAACAATGATTCACCAGGCAGCGAGATAAGTGGGTAACGAGTAGCAGGGAGGGGAAATGAGTCGTTGCAAAACTGATTAAAAAAATGCAAAGAATTGATCACGCCTGAAGTCCGACAATTTTACAGCAGTTGCAACTATGGAGCCTAACTCTTTTATTGCTTATAACCCAGTTAAGGCAGAATAGGGTAGTATAGGATAGGAAAGGGCAGAGCAGTGTAGTGGAGTGCAGTGTTGTGTATTGCAGCTTAGTCACTAAGCACGGTGCAGAGCATTGCAGTGACTCACAGGAGCGCACGTATGGCATCGGGATCCACATTCACGAAAGCATCAAAAGGGAAAAGGTTCTTTTCAAACAGCCATTGAATAGTATGGCCCTTCCCCGCGCCCATTGGCCCAGCAGTGAAGACAATCCAATTTTGCTCCGGGGCCTCACAAACAATATTCTTCGCGTGGTCGCGTACAATAGTGTTAAGGAAGCGGTCGATTAGTTTGTCATGTAGCAGCTGCCGGTCCGTACTATAGCGCATATGAAAGGAGTAGTCCAGTTGACTTCGCTCATTGCTGTATTTTCCCACGAAGGGTGCGTCTGGACAGTTGTAATTTATCTCGGAGCTCTTGGAGAAGTCGTACCCACGACTCATTAGGTTCTCGTAGCTAACATTGGGTGGAAGGGGTTCGACGTCATATGGCGTCGCCATGCTGCAAGCAAAAAGAGAACTTCCAACAGATAGAATCAGACCCATGTCATGATTTATTCAATTTCTGGCATAGCACTCAATAATGAATGTCCTTTTGTGGAATCTGGAAAGGCTGCTGTGGGATTACACGATCCTGGGATCCCTGTGCATCGGCCGTTTCTGTGGATCACTCGTAAATTTCGGGTGACTGAACGACTGCTACTGTAAAGTGTACAGTATCCTGGTAAATTTATCCCAGAGCAACGAACGGACGAACTCCGGATCTTGAAAGATTCAATGGGTTCGCGCTACTGTACTGTCCGATAGTACAGTAAATTTTTAACGCTGCGAACCCATTGAATCTGGGAATCCAGCAAGGAATGACATTCAAGGATACGATACACTGGGTGAGATAGCAACCACGAGTATACGTATCAAACAGGAGTCGAATCAGGCAGTTCTTGCACAGTTCGTATGGTGACTCCTTTTCCGTTCAGTTGAGCGGTTCTGGGTGTCCTATTTTTTTAATTCTACGGTTGAGAGTCATCACTACTCCACTGGGTTCATTCAGTCGAAAAGCCCATGATGCATTTGATTTTTCTTATTTTTGGTATTTACCTCCTACCATATTGGCATGGCACTAGCAATTTAGGCTTCAGAGGTGTCGGCTATGTGTCTGCTGATAATCCCACATCCATTGTGCAGCCTTATGACGGCCCTGATCCAGGTTACATAATTGCAGAGTGCACCAGTGGTCTTTCCAATCGACTGCGAGTACTGGCGGCATATATGTATATTGGTGAATTCAAGTTTGATGGTGCACATACAGTGTTCATATGGGATAAAAATGACGCCTGTCCTGGTCACTTTTTGGTAGGTTATCTGGTTTCACCCTTCGCACTTGTAGCATCAGCAACTGCTTCTAGCACCTCGTTGGAGACGCTAGAAGCAGGGAGTATAGAATTTGGTGTCTAAATTATGCGTTCTATGCTCTATGTATCTATCTTATGCTCTTTAAATGGTGCGCCTGTATTATGTTCGTGATGTGTGGATTGCGCAACTTTTTCCTGCATCTGCAATTTGTACTTGTGTCTACCGTGGTACCTTTGGTAGTCGATATTCGAGCCTATCAATGGAGTAATCTTTGCGACCAACTCTTCACGCTATGTGCTGGACAAGGTGATTATTGAATTGATCATTTAAACACTTTATTTGAGATTATCTTAATCATGTGCTATCCGAAGTGATATCAACAGTCTACGTTCGCTTCGCTTACCTTCGATAACTTATTTGTTCTCCGCCGTTGCCTGCATACCACAGCACGCCAAAATCGTATACGAGAATAGTTATGCCGTCTTCAACTGGATTATGCAGATGAACCAGATTCCTAAGAATAAGTTCGGCTTCCCCACGTGGAGCGAGATCGAGTACCGCATGTTCTCGAAGTACTATCCCACCCGAGAGGTGATGCTAAAGGCATCAGCCTTCGTGGCAGAGCACTCTATCTGCAATGCGTCTGCTATGCACTTGCGCACTACAGACTTAGATCGACAACTAGGGAAGGGCAAGCGTGTGAACATCAACAGTTACTTCGCATTTGTTGAGAGTCGGCCTGTGGGAGAAAAGGTCTTCCTGCTGACCGATAGTCCCGTCACCCAGCACATCTTTCTGGAGCGCTTTGGCCCCGAGCGTATCCTCGTGTACAGCCTGATCCCTGACGCACAGGACCAATTACCTCTGTTTGTGGCAGATACAAGAGCTCGGAGTGTAGAGATGGATGTCGCTGCACTTGCCCCGTACAGCGATATAGGAGAAAAAGAACAAGCAGCAGATGCTACTGTTAGACTGAATGATAGCACACATGAAAGTGCTGCTATCGCTGAATCCAGCACTGCTGGATCAGTCAGCGCCGCTAGTCGAGATGGATCTGCAGATGTCAATATTGGTGAGCACGGCTCACCTGGCCTTGGTCCTCGGGGAGGTATGGGGGCAGGGATTGGCGGCAAGGGGCGGCGAGGGGTGCACTACGCACAGCAGCAAGGCCGCCTTCGCCTTCGCCACGGACATGGACACGGGCATGGGCATAGTGTGCAGCACCCGTTGGGGCTAGGAGGGGCGTTGCTACGGCGTAACATGACTGCCCAGCCGCTGGCAGAGGAGCACCGCTTCACCTCTCTCGAGCACACACTCATAGACGTCATCATCGCCGCACATGCGCAGGTATATGATATTCAATACTTACTGTGTGTCGTACATGTGAGTGTGTCGTACATGTGTGGTTGCCGGTATGGTTGCACGAGTTACTTTTTCAGTGGCCCTCTACCTCTATCTATTCCTAGTTTCAATTCTTTGCCCTTCAGAATTATTCTTCAAGCTATGATTTTTAGTCCTGGGGTGGGTGCTGGCTTGATAGCTTTAAACTATATTATGCTGCTGCCTATTATTCCCTCTTTCTCTCTCTTCACACGCGGCTGACTTTTTTTCTATTTCTGCTGCATCGTTTCTTTGGCCATGTGGTTAACCACGTCAGACTTTCAAGCCTTCTCAGTTCTCATCCCTCTCTGACTTAGTCCGTATGTTCAGCCGCATTGGCAAGCAGGAGCGGGGCTGGTGTTCATAGCGTTCTGCCTCTCTGACTTAGTCCGTATGTTCAGCCGCATCGGCAAGCAGGAGCGGGGCTGGTGTTCATAGCGTTCTGCCTCTCTGACTTAGTCCGTATGTTCAGCCGCATCGGCAAGCTGGAGCGGGGCTGGTGTTCATAGCGTTCTGCCTCTCTGACTTAGTCCATATGTTCAGCCGCATCGGCAAGCAGGAGCGGGGCTGGTGTTCATAGCGTTCTGTCTCTCTGACTTAGTCCGTATGTTCAGCCGCATCGGCAAGCAGGAGCGGGGCTGGTGTTCATAGCGTTCTGCCTCTCTGACTAAGTCCGCATGTTCAGCCGCATCGGCAAGCAGGAGCGGGGCTGGTGTTCATAGCGTTCTGCCTCTCTGACTTAGTCCGTATGTTCAGCCGCATTGGCAAGCAGGAGCGGGGCTGGTGTTCATAGCGTTCTGCCTCTCTGACTTAGTCCGTATGTTCAGCCGCATCGGCAAGCAGGAGCGGGGCTGGTGTTCATAGCGTTCTGTCTCTCTGACTTAGTCCGTATGTTCAGCCGCATCGGCAGGCAGGAGCGGGGCTGGTGTTCATAGCGTTCTGCCTCTCTGACTTAGTCCGTATGTTCAGCCGCATCGGCAAGCAGGAGCGGGGCTGGTGTTCATAGCGTTCTGCCTCTCTGACTTAGTCCATATGTTCAGCCGCATCGGCAAGCAGGAGCGGGGCTGGTGTTCATAGCGTTCTGTCTCTCTGACTTAGTCCGTATGTTCAGCCGCATCGGCAAGCAGGAGCGGGGCTGGTGTTCATAGCGTTCTGCCTCTCTGACTTAGTCCGTATGTTCAGCCGCATCGGCAAGCTGGAGCGGGGCTGGTGTTCATAGCGTTCTGCCTCTCTGACTTAGTCCATATGTTCAGCCGCATCGGCAAGCAGGAGCGGGGCTGGTGTTCATAGCGTTCTGTCTCTCTGACTTAGTCCGTATGTTCAGCCGCATCGGCAAGCAGGAGCGGGGCTGGTGTTCATAGCGTTCTGCCTCTCTGACTAAGTCCGCATGTTCAGCCGCATCGGCAAGCAGGAGCGGGGCTGGTGTTCATAGCGTTCTGCCTCTCTGACTTAGTCCGTATGTTCAGCCGCATTGGCAAGCAGGAGCGGGGCTGGTGTTCATAGCGTTCTGCCTCTCTGACTTAGTCCGTATGTTCAGCCGCATCGGCAAGCAGGAGCGGGGCTGGTGTTCATAGCGTTCTGTCTCTCTGACTTAGTCCGTATGTTCAGCCGCATCGGCAGGCAGGAGCGGGGCTGGTGTTCATAGCGTTCTGTCTCTCTGACTTAGTCCGTATGTTCAGCCGCATCGGCAAGCAGGAGCGGGGCTGGTGTTCATAGCGTTCTGTCTCTCTGACTTAGTCCATATGTTCAGCCGCATCGGCAAGCAGGAGCGGGGCTGGTGTTCATAGCGTTCTGTCTCTCTGACTTAGTCCGTATGTTCAGCCGCATCGGCAAGCAGGAGCGGGGCTGGTGTTCATAGCGTTCTGCCTCTCTGACTTAGTCCGTATGTTCAGCCGCATCGGCAAGCTGGAGCGGGGCTGGTGTTCATAGCGTTCTGCCTCTCTGACTTAGTCCATATGTTCAGCCGCATCGGCAAGCAGGAGCGGGGCTGGTGTTCATAGCGTTCTATCTCTCTGACTTAGTCCGTATGTTCAGCCGCATCGGCAAGCAGGAGCGGGGCTGGTGTTCATAGCGTTCTGTCTCTCTGACTTAGTCCATATGTTCAGCCGCATCGGCAAGCAGGAGCGGGGCTGGTGTTCATAGCGTTCTGTCTCTCTGACTTAGTCCGTATGTTCAGCCGCATCGGCAAGCAGGAGCGGGGCTGGTGTTCATAGCGTTCTGCCTCTCTGACTTAGTCCGTATGTTCAGCCGCATCGGCAAGCTGGAGCGGGGCTGGTGTTCATAGCGTTCTGCCTCTCTGACTTAGTCCGTATGTTCAGCCGCATCGGCAAGCTGGAGCGGGGCTGGTGTTCATAGCGTTCTGCCTCTCTGACTTAGTCCGTATGTTCAGCCGCATCGGCAAGCAGGAGCGGGGCTGGTGTTCATAGCGTTCTGCCTCTCTGACTTAGTCCGTATGTTCAGCCGCATCGGCAAGCAGGAGCGGGGCTGGTGTTCATAGCGTTCTGCCTCTCTGACTTAGTCCGTATGTTCAGCCGCATCGGCAAGCTGGAGCGGGGCTGGTGTTCATAGCGTTCTGCCTCTCTGACTTAGTCCGTATGTTCAGCCGCATCGGCAAGCTGGAGCGGGGCTGGTGTTCATAGCGTTCTGCCTCTCTGACTTAGTCCGTATGTTCAGCCGCATCGGCAAGCAGGAGCGGGGCTGGTGTTCATAGCGTTCTGCCTCTCTGACTTAGTCCATATGTTCAGCCGCATCGGCAGGCGGAGGGGTTGGCCAGATTGCGAAACTCTAATATGCGGGCGCCTTTTCTCATGCTCTGACTTCTTTATCATTAGCTTGTAGTAGTCATATTCAAAGCTGGCACTCTAGAATGAGTTACTTATCGAACTTAAGAGTAGCAAGCGTATTGTGTACTTGGAGATAGTTTATAATAACTATATCGATTCGGGGATCCTGGGATTCTTACTGAACGAGCACAGCAGCAGAGCAGCGGAGGAGGCGTGCTGGCTAGCTCCGCTAGCAGGGGCTAAATGGGACACGATATAATCCATTTTCTCATGCAGCTGCTGTAAATCCGCTGTGTGAGATAACTGCGGCAAAGCATGGCCGGTAGAGTTGGAGGCAGAGGCGGCGGAGGAGGCAGCTTCGGCTAGTAGCTGCTGGTTTTGGGCCCGGAGCGCATTGTTTTCGTCCCTCAATGCCTTCATAACAATCTCCTGCTTGTAATTGACTATCGACAGGTCAGTAAGGCCACTGGCGCGCATGTTGGTGATATTGCATTCCAAGTGGGTAGGAGCTAGGAGAGCTGCAAGTCAGGAGAAGTCCATAGGCGGGTGTTTCTCAGCTCATGATTAGGATAATCTTTGATGTCAGCATCGAGCTTGTCCCAGAAGTAGTGGCAAGTCCTGCTACCTTACGACTTGCGGATGTAGCGAGGGAGCACGCCTCCTATGGCCCAGCTGCCCAGCAGGATCGCAGTAATTGCGCTGATTGCCCCAGCAGCTGTCAAGGCGAAGGACAGGCTGCCTTTGTGCACGGAGTGGGTTCCCACATTATTCCTATCTATGCCGGCCTGCATCCACGCATTGAAGGTCCCATGCATATCATTCTTAGGAAAGAGCTTGTTGCTGTACGTTGTTAAGACCACGATGTGGACTCCTATAGCAACAAATAGGCAAATATAATGGTTAGTTTGGTTGGCGTAGCAGCACAACATGTTTTCTTCGGCTCCTTGCTTACTGTATGCCTGACCAGCTTTGGTGACTGGAAGCTGGATGTTGATATGATCACCACTCCAGAATATGCAAGGATAAATTACGTGAATAGCTGAATCCATGCGCGATGTTAAATTCCAGCAAATGACTAGCAATGTATGCATTGCTACAGCTGCCGTAAAGATTGCATGTGTTGAGTGTAACGTATTCACCAAACAGTATATGTTCTCTTCCATCATTCTGCTTGTACTCTCCAGGCTGTCGCGTGGCCCCCAATCACCTCACATAGCCCCAACGCCAAATCTGCGGATATAGCACGCCCATTAACAGTTTTAGCGTGCTCTTGGAAGTGGACTGCAATTGCACTTCGGTATCCTCCAATCGTAGCGGGTGCTTTTATTTGACCCTCTCCAGGGTTTTCACACTTCGCTTTGTAGTTGCCTGGAAGGTGCTTACTTGGTCTATTTTCCTTCGTTTCGAAGTGACTGTTCCACACGACCCATAAGACCAGTTCCCTATCCGGTAGTTCATGTAACTGTGTATTTGCTGGGAATCCAATCTTCTCGGCGATTTCACGAGCAATTATATCAGCTTGGCGAGTGCGACGCTTCCACTTAAGGGCTGTTTTTCGTGCTCGCCTAATGCGTATCTCTTCCCGCTCCATCACTGTACTCGTCTGTCCTCCTTTCTCGGTCTCACTGTCACCGTCTCTGTCACTGTCATTGTCACTGTCATTGCTGGCGCCTTTTTCACAATTTGCACGGAAAAGCTTTGGAGTTGCCTTTTGGGGGGCCTGCACTTTTTGTGAAGTTGTAACTTTAGTCACTGCAGTTGTTTGCTTGCGCTTTCCTGTCGCAGTTTTCACCATTATCAAAGCACAGAACAAAAATACAATTGAAAAGGTACAATATGAACTGAAAGTCTGCGAATATTTACGCTTATTCTATTTTGATTATGCGAGCTATTTCTATGTAATGTTTGTTTCCGGATCAATTCATATATTTGCAATCTGCAAGCCATTAACTTTTTAGATCTTTTGCCCCGGATCTTGAACCCGGATAATTTTCCAGAATTCCCTATGTAAAATATGTAATGCTGACCTTTTTATATAGTATTTACTAATTACGACATTTTACATCACACCCGCGCTTTGGAATTACAATTTACATAGCATACCCGGGCCCCATATAATATTCGGAAAAGAGGGGGCCCGATTTACATAACTTAATACCCGGGGATGCCAGGATGGCAAGAGCTGTCGCCAAATTAAATTTATACCTTATAAATTTAATACGGTATAAATTTAATTTGGCGACAGCTCTTGCCATCCTGGCATCCCCGGGTATTACCAGTACTGCATACCAGGATATTGTAAATTTACCTTAAATTTACAATATCCTGGTATGCAGTACTGGTAAATTTAGAACATTTAATTCTAAGATCCTGGGATAGTGAATTTGCAATTAAAGTTCAGGCGCTCTTCGAATCTTGTCTATATTTATAAATTGCTTTCAGAAAAGGTAATGGCATCTTCCACTGCTGGCGAAGGTTCATTACTGCACATCAGCAATCTCACCAGGTAAAATAGTTGGCACCACAGCCTTTCTGTTTTTGGAAAATTTCTCTCACTTTCCCATAGTTTTAATTGCCCAAACGTTAAAAATCTTAAACATGCTCGCTAAAATCTTCTCGCGGTGGCCTTCTGTGCCTGTTGCTTGTGAACCTGCAGAAATGTTAACGAAGAGCACCTTCGCGAAATATTCGGCACCTACGGGAAGGTCCTTGATGTGGAGTTGGAGAGGAGCCGCAGAAATAACTTGTCCGAAGGAGTGGCAGTTATTACATTTGCAGAAGAAAAGCAAGCAGAAGAGGCAATGTTTTACTTAGATGGGGGGCAGATTGATGGTCAGCAAGTGAAGGCGTCTTTCGTATTGGTTTCCCGCCCTGACGGAGGCCGCGGCAGGGAACGAGGGGGAAGCAGAGTAGAGAGCCGCAGTAGGAGCAGGAGCAGGAGCGCCGTTAGGGGAAGAGCCAGGGGGAGAAGTGACAGTAGAGGCAGGCAGAGGAGGAGTCCTGTAGTGGGCAGGGACCGAATGATGGGAGCAGGAGGCGCGGCGAGGAGAGATCTGTCGTCTAGGGGCCGTCCAGCTGACCCCGCACTTTCCCGCTATGGACCGCCTCCCGCCGCTGCAGGAGGCAGATATGTGCCCAAGGATCGCAGTGGGGGCGGCGGAGGCTCGTACGCACGAGGAGGTGCTATCAGAAGCAGAAGTAGGAGCTGGGCTAGGGCTCGCCGCGGAGCTGTTGGGAGTGACAGGGGCGGAGGAGGAGCGGGACGCATGTGGGAGCGGCGATCGCCCCCTGGCAGAGCCCGTCGCTCGCCAAGCCGCAGCTCGAGTCGTGGCGTTCGGGATCGCTTTGTGGCCCGTGGGCGCAGTCGCAGTGCGAGCAGCAGCTACTCTGGACGGGCGAGAAGCAGGGGCAGGGGCATAAGCAGCTCCACAAGCCGCAGTAGCAGCCGTGGTGTGAGTGGGGGCAGAGGTAGACATGAAGGTAGGGGCAGCAGTAGTCGGAGCCGGAGTTATTCCCCTCCAGCCGCCGCGCGGCGTAAACGTGGCAGGTCTTCTTCTGGAAGCAGGAGCTCGAGCCGCAGCAGTGGACCTGTGCGAGCGCGCCCTAGAGCAGCAAGGGCTTCTTCCTCGAGTCGCAGCCGCAGCCCCAGTCGCTCTGTCTCTCGCTCTCCCCCCGTACGGCCTCGTGTCGGCAGGAGGACAAGCAGTCGCAGCAGCAGCAGGAGCGGGGACAGGAGAGCACCAGCTGCTGGCGGTGGGGGTAGGAGCAGGAGCAGGAGTCATTCCAGTGCTTAGAGCTCACTTCCTTACTGTCAACTGCGCTTTGCCATTGTAGTGCCGATTTATGCAAAGACTGCAGGGATATTTTGGTAACTTCTGAACGCTTAAGTGTGCTATCATAATTACACCAGTATTATTGCTCAGAAGTTGCTCAGAAGGCCCCGGGTGGGTTTGCACGAACTCCTCTATATTATTTCGCGCATTACATTATCTGCCTGCTTACCCGTCTGCTTATCTGTCTGCCTACCTGCCTGTCTGTCCGCTACTAACTATACGGCTGCAGCAATCCTGTTGAGAGCATTTCGTACCGGATAGATATAGTGGTTGGCTCCTGACTGTGGGATCGCAGTTGGTACTGTATCCTGTAACAGTGTGTTCCCTTTCGTGGCATAAGCTACTATAATGATAATATGGTGATAATAATGTTCCCGCTGCCGAAGCAGCTGACAAGCTTTAAGCAGTTTAATCCCTGATTCCATTCATCGACTGGACGACTGGACTTTTATAATGTCTTCTGTAATTCACCCTTCCGAACAAATTACGCTTGGCATGTTGTACCCAAAGTAGTTTTAAGACTTAATTTTTAAAAGGAAAAAGATATCTACGCGCTGCCGCCACCACTACTACTACTTTTCTTGTGAGTGTTGCCACTGTTACTGGTGGCGCCACTGACAGCGCTGGCTTCGCGCAATCTACGGGTGAGTGCTGCGAGTCGATCCACCATGGCTTCCGCATGCGCGTCATCCAGCAGAGCGCTGTTCAACAGGGCATTTCGGATCGCCACTGTCTCCACCAAGCCTTCGCCCCCTGCACCCCCTGCACCCCCTGTACTCCCGACCACCCGAATCCCGGCGCTGCGAAACCAAACAGCTCCATTCATGCCCACAGTCACTTCGAAGGTAAAGTATCTACTCACCAGCACCGATATCAAGAAACATAGCGATACGATGAGCCCACATGGTACAGGCAGTGGTATAAAAGAAGTTAGTGCAGAGCATCGGGGCACAAAATAAGTTTGCGGAGTAAGTAAGCGGTAAATGCGCTGGGGTACTACAATAACTACATGTCTGTCTCTCTACTCAAGAGAGCCAGGCCATTAATATAGTAAACCGGATTATTAGGGTCAGCTGTGCTGCTCGTTCGGCCCTTGAACCAGTGCTTCAGAGTTAGCATAGGGTCATAAATCAGAACCATTGTGGCATTCGTGGTAGGTAACACGGAAACATCGATAATGGGGCTTACTTGCTTAGCGCAGTCAGCACGGCACACTGCGGGCGCAGCAGACTCATCGCGTGGGCGCAAGTCAGACGCAGCAATAGCCCATGCGGCAGCTTTCCATAGATCTGTAAGATGTACAACCCACGAAAAGCATAGGAGTAGTACGTAACAAAAAGTAAGGCAGCACCGTTTCGCACACGAATATAGTAGCACGGTGACAGATTTTCTGATGAGTTCGTTAAATGTTATATTATGTAACCTTTCAATTGCAGTTGAGCCTCTTGTCATAAGTTGCTCGCCGTGCGGCAATTGTTAGTAAAATATGTTACATCAACTCTAACCTAACATTCTCTAACCCTAACTTACCGTCTCTCCAGTGCTCCACTCTTTCTTAGATCCCGGAGCACCCGTACAGCTCAGTTCTGTGTCTGCATCAGGTGCCGAGAAGATAACCTTCGCATACACCACGTCGCCGCGCTTAAGCTCGGGTTTGTTGCGCTTCGTCGCCCCGTCGAATGCAAGCCTGTTCAAGATGCAGTGGCTACCACTGAATATATTTACAGTGTAAAAGTCACCGCCGCGTTCTTCTACTACGCCCACTACCTGATCACCGACCCTCGGGTAGTAACGCTTCCTGCTTATGTCCAACCAATAGTAGTTCGGCGCTCTATGGTTTAGGACTCCTACTGTTGCAGCTCTGATGGCAAGATCTGGTGTGGTTGAGGATGAGTTTGATGCATCGCTTTCAGGGGATATTTTTGATTTCTTCGGTTGTGGGACGATGCCCTGGCCAGCTTTTACACTGTTAGTTAAGCGTGAGACTTCTGCAGTGAGATCATCTCCAGGAAACACGACTCGGGGTGAAAAGTTCAGATCGATGTTCTTCAACGCATTGTCTAAAAACTGATGGGCAAATTCTTCGTTGCGGCTAACTTCCTGTTTCGAAGCCATTTTCTTTCGCTTTATTGATGAGTAGATACCAGCAACGACGATAAATGCAAGGAAACGCTGGTGTGAGTACCGGTACTGCGACTTGGCAGTTTATTGAAACTTCTGCGCAATGCACAACAAGTACTAATTTATCCCAGCTTGTAATTTACCTGTGACTTATATCTGCTTAGCAGATACGGTATTCACAGCAAGAATTTCAGAAATCCCGAAAAGTTTCGAAACTTTTCGCTGCTGCTGGAATCCTGTTGGAATCCCAATCCTGGAATCCCGCTGCATGACGATTCGTGCATCCTGCTAGGGTTAAGATTAAAATCACGTGAGTATATTCTACTATCCATCAACGCTAAATTTTTATTACAGTGCGGGTAATAGCTGCGATGGCTGAAGAAATGGTCATTCAGCCACTGGGTGGTGGGCAAGAGGTCGGTCGCTCTTGCATCCTGCTTCAGTACCAGGGACGCAATATAATGCTGGACTGTGGCTGCCACCCAGGACGAGAAGGCAATGATTCTCTGCCATTTTTCGACTCATTGGATAAACCTGAAGATATAGATATGATACTGATCACACACTTCCACATTGACCATTGTGCGGCGCTGCCATACTTCACCGAGAAGACAGACTTCCAAGGCCGTATCTTCATGACACATGCCACCAAGGCTGTCATGAAACTACTGCTGTCTGACAATATTAAATTGCAGTTTCGAACCACCCCGCTCTATTCAGAAGAGGTAATCACTTTGTGAGTCGCCATTTTAAATCAGCTGGTCAGGGTAGTATCTCGAGTCAAGCACTTGCATTTTTATTATCTTATTTATCAATGCACTTGTTTTGTACGGTGTTTATATAGGATCTGCAAAGATGTATTGATAAAGTGGAGGTATTGGACTATCACGAAACTATCGAGCACCGGGGCGTGAAGGTGACTGCGTCAGCTGCGGGGCACGTGCTCGGGGCGGCAATGTTCATGATCGACATTGACGGCATCCGAGTGCTCTACACTGGAGATTACTCCCTTGAAGAGGACAGGTAGGCATAATTATGCTATTCGCACTATTTTTTTCTGAATCTTGAATTTCCTGCCCTGACATTATTATATGACCTAAGTCTCGATAATAGCTCTCCTCCAGTATGTTATTAGGCCTGTTGGGACGATGCACATTGAGACACTGTCTCACATTTAGGACAGTATTTTGATTGCATGAGGCATTTGAGTTATTAGCTATATTATATACACACTATCTATATATATATATTCTGAATGCCTCTGTCTCAGACATTTGATTCCGGCGCAGGTGCCTCCAGGAGGACCTCCTGACGTGCTGATTATAGAGTCCACGTTCGGCATCACCAAGCTACCGCCGAGGTAACTATGCATTCTTCTGGCATCTACCATCTAGCTTCTACTCGTATCATAGTACTTTTGTTGGTCAATAATATCTCACTAAAGCTGGACATCGCTGTCTATGGGTTCAGTAATGACTTTGAATGTGTCATGATAACCGGAATGTGTAATGACTTTGAATTTTATTGAACGGAAGGCCGCATGCGAATTACTCAGCGATTCCGTGCATTCCATTTATGATCCACGCATGGTCTGTATGCTGCTGTTTTGCTGTTTTGCTGTTTTGCTGTTTTGCTGCGTTGTGTATCTTCAGGGAGAAACGTGAGGAGGAGTTCACGGCTGTGGTGGAGAGCATTGTGGCGCGTGGCGGCAGTTGTCTGATTCCAGTATTTGCGCTGGGTCGTGCGCAGGAGCTGCTACTGATCCTGGATGAGCACTGGCAAGAGAGCCCGGAACTCCAGGTCAGTATCATAATGATACTAATCATAGTGAGGGCCTGTCTGTGCTCAGGCACGGGCGGTACAGACTTTTAGGCTGGTTTACTGATTCTGCAATCATGCTGGTTCTGCCGTATTTCTAAGAGAGTTGAGCACAAGCAGAAAAATACTGTCCGTGTGTGATGTGCCTGCTGAGTAGCCAGCCATTGCACGCATTGTTCACGCGTATTGTTCACGCATAATTGCGCATCTGGTTGCAATCAGTTTTCCGGCTTTAAGGATTTTCGGGCATTGTAACAACCCCCGTATATTCCCTATATGCCCCGTCAGACCCAATCTATGCATAATTTTGCTCTCTCTTTTATACCTTATACTCTTCCTCAATTGACAACCTTCCATGCCATGCCATACCATACTATGCCATACCCCGGCGGCATCAGAACATCCCGATCTTCTACGCGTCGAAGCTGGCGACCAAGTCTCTGCGGGTATACCAGACCTTCATAAACATGATGAACGCGCACGTCAGGCAGCTGATGGACCAGTTCTGCAACCCCTTCGAGCTGAAGCACATCCGTAACATTGCCGGACCCGGGGAGGGCGGTGGTGGCCCCGACATGCTGATGGGGCCATGTGTGGTGATGGCGTCCCCAGGCTTCATGCAGAGTGGGGTGAGCAGACAGCTCTTTGAAGCGTGGTGCGACGATGAGCGGCACGGCGTTGTGATCGCCGGCTACACTGTGGAGGGCACGTTGGCGGGCGATCTGCTCTCGATGCCCTCCGAGGTGGTGTGTTTGGACAACCGCATCAAACCGCGGCGGTGCCAGATCGAGCACATCTCCTTCAGCGCGCACGTGGACTACACACAGAATCGGCAGTTTATGCAGGATGTGCTGCCGGACTATATCGTGCTGGTGCACGGAGAGAAGACACAGATGCGGCGCCTGAAAGAGTCGCTGGAGGCAGACATGCGCAAAGGATCGGCCACTGGCTGGCCTGCACAGCCCCAGCACCGCCCCAGCATTGCCATGCCCGAGAATGGCGTCAAGGTCAAACTCAGATTCCGCAAAAATGTGAACGCAGATGTTGTCGGCTCCGCCGCAGTGCGGATGCTGAATGATCTCGATGGTGAAGGTGAACGGTCCGAGGGTTGTACGATCCCCGCCGGCACGATCCTGGTGACAGAAGATTTCCGATCGCAGCTCGTTGCTGCTCCCGAGCTCAGTTCCTATAGCAGCTGCAAGTTCGGCCGTATTTGCGAACGCTTGTGCCTCCCGTTACCACAAGGCTGGGCGCAGCTGTCAGGCATAGGAGCGGGGGGAGGCGTAGCCCCGCAGCCGGCTCCCTCGAAAGGCAAGTCTGCTGAAAATAAGCAGGATGTGAACTCCATGGGTGAACACAGCGACGGTGCTTACGCGACAGAGCGGAAACTGCTGGAGCTAATGTCGTTCCATCTGGAAGAAGTGTTCGACTCGCTGGAGCTCAGCTGTTACCGCAATGCATTGGAAAGCATCGGGGTAGGCATGGATGTGGGAGATGGTGGTGGAGCTGCTGTGAAAGAAGAAGTTGAGGGGCGCCTTAGCTGCCTGGTGGTACAAGGCTTGGTGAGCATATCTGTGGGCTACTTCCAGGGAACTGCTGCTGGAGCTGCTGGAGTGGGTGCCGCCCCGGTACCTACGCACGTGTTGCTGCGTTGGCGTGGATCTCCGGTTGCCGACTCGGTGGCAGATTGCGCGGCTGGCATCGTGATGCAGGTGTTCAGCACCTTCCAGACACTGCGCCGCTCCCTCCTCAGCTCCAGTAGTGGTAGCGGTAGTAGAAACGAGACGGCAAGCGAGGGACAGCACCGAAGTAGACAAAGCGGGAGAGAAGGCCTGCACAAGAAGAGGAAGACTGCTGACGCGGAGAGCTTGTTTTCTTAATAATGCCATTTTATGAGTACCAGTGCTAAAGATTAATTGACTACTGTTAATTAATAATGCAAATCCTAGTTCCAAAGTTATCAAAATACAGTACGATAAAAAGTATTGAAGTACTTCAAAAAAAGAAGTAAGTTTATTTATATACCAATTTGGTATTTTTTTTCTATCCCAGTATCCCGAGCAAGAATCCTGGAATCTTGAGAAAAGTACAGTCCCAGGAGTCCAGTAATTTATGGCAGCCCTTGTCGTCATGCTCGGAGCTGCATGCATCAAGAACAACCCATTCCATATCCTTTTCGGATTTCCAGGATGTCTAGATTTCTGGATTTGCAGCAAGATCCTGCTGGGATCCGGGATACTTGTAGAATTGTAGCACTTCGTTTCGTTGAGGATCGAGGAGGCTTCGAGGGAATCCTATTTTATCCAGACTTAAAAGCAGACTGGCGCACAATGGGAAAGCTTATGCTGAGCACAAGTGCTGTTGGTTGTATCATCATGTTCTGCCTTTTTGCAACAGTTGGATCACTTCGCTCAATGAAATCGTTGAGCCTATCTAGAAACTACTTTTTAACAGAGAAAACGTTCTTTTATCCAGTCTCTATTCTTCGTCTAAGTGTGTTGGATGAGATAGAAGATGAAGAAGAGATAGAATCGTTTCAGAGAATTGTCAAAAACTATCTTTCTTCGAAGTTTTTGGACTGTACCGGTAAAGAATGCCATTTTGAGCGCAGTCGTGCAGAGGTAGAAAGCCTGATCAGGGAGGTTCTACCGCCGGTAACACCAACAGAGTTTGAGCGAGAAGTACAGCAACTACTCAGCAAGATTCCTGGTGGTTCGCTCATTGCAGTTGGTGACTATGCCGATGTAGTTCTGCAGAACTCCTACTGGGCAAAAGCAGGACCCTTGGTGGTGAAGGAGCTTATCTTCCTGGACTGTGTCTACAACTACTACCATAGTCAGAAGAGCATTCTGAACGACGAGGATTACAACGAGCTGAAAGACTCCCTGACATGGGAAGGTTCAGTGGCAGCATCTATCCGTGGGAATGAGGCCAAGTTCATCAGCGCAGTTGCATCTGCAAACAGGTAGTTCTGATAGTATTCAGTCCCACTTCTGACAAATGAGCGAGCAGTTGTCATCACACGTTGTTATTTCAGTACATCTCACCCCTGTAATTTTTACCTTGCAGTTTTACATGTGCTCCTTTTTAAAACCTGTGTCAATCTCTTACCCTTCCTTTTTACAGGGGCATTCCGGTAATGAGCGATACAGAGTATGAAGCTCTTAAGGCGCAGCTAAAAGCGCAGGGCAGCTGGGTGGTGAATAGGGAGGGAGATCCTCTGCAGAAGCTCGGTATGCAAACATTCTTAGGCTACTTACATCGCGCCTTATGAAGGTCCGGATTATATACTGCTCATATGTATTTTTATCAGCAACATGCCGATTAAATGGTAGAATTGCAAATAATTATATTCGACGATAAATTAACTCGTATGCGCACTCAGCATGCCAGACTGCATGGGAAAAAGACATTCAATCCCACTAAGAAAGGGGTCACTTTCGATAGATCAAATGAGTAGCCGGTTGCCAACCAGTGAAGATACCCCAGATTTCGTTTAAAATAAAGTGCAGCGGTATAGCATTATAGTATGCGCACTTTGATAATTCCGCAGCGGTGTGGCAGCATCACTACTAGAATCACTTGACCCCCACTGAACCCCGCCAACCAGCCATGACAAGAGTCCACCGGCCGATCTAATCGTCCGTGAACGGCAGCTGCTTCCTGACAGTGTGATCCAAGGGGGGTGGGAATGGGGCAGGGCCTTGAGGTGAATATGGGTTGGCCCGATGACCACTATCGTCATCGCTATGATCCCTAACTCGCTCCTGGCTGGCCTGCCGGATATCCTGGGCTGGGTCCAACGAGGCAGTTCCGAAGAGCGCGTGCATGGAACTGCGTCGCGTCACACCTGTATCGGATTGCTGCTGCCCCTGCTGTCTCTGCTGCTGTCTCTGCTGCTGTCTCTGCTGCTGCCCTTGCTGCTGTCTATACCGTCTCTGCTGCTGTTCTGCCTCTAAGAGCTGTATTCCGCCGAAGTGGATGGGTAAGTCCACCACTGCAGCGTCCGCAGCTGCTGCGGCCTGTGCAATACCTTCTTCCGCCCGTAGCTTGCTACTACTGCTGCCCCTACGCCTGCTACCTGTAGCGGAGGCTGCCCCGGAAGGGATTGCTCCCAAGTCTCCTGCGTGAGGCCGAGGCAAGGCAGAGGCGTAGGCGGAAGGTGCTCCGGAAAGGGTATCTCCAGCCAGTGGTGGGATCTCTGTCTGCGAGAGGGGCGGTGGGGGGCCAAGGAGTATGACTACCGCTGAAAGGTTGTCCGATGCGCCTCTGTCCATGCACAACTGCAATAGCGCGTCACAGGCGGCGGCGGCGCTTTGAGGCGAGGTTCCACCCACGGGGCCCCCATAGGGCGTGAATCCCAACTGTGCGGCCACGAAGTGCACTGCGGCGGATGATGAGAGCACGTCCCAGACTCCGTCACACGCCAGCAACAGGAAGGCATCTCGACCGCTGCGGGCGCGCACCTGCACCTCTGGCACGGCCACCACTGCCTGCTGCTCGGGCGGCAGCGCAGCATTCTGCTTCAGATAGAAATCCCCGAAGGAGCGCGTCATGCTCAGTTTCTTGCCAGCGCACGCTGCCGTCGACACATAGCCGTCTGATACTCTGCCGCACAACGCCACGCATGTAGATAGATATTGCAGCATCGGATACAACGGACTGGTTACTATCGCCCCAAGTAAACAGCGCCAATATAAAGCAGGGAATCATCAAGATAGGTGTTGTTAGGCCCTTTCGCCTAATACGGGCACTTACATGGCTCCAGCTGCTTCGACCCGCCGCCTCTCCTCTGCCACGCTGACCTTATGGTCCACAGACAGCGCCACTGCCTCCAGGAAGCAGCCCGTTCTGTCCTTAGGGTTTAAAACATGGATTCCGCAACTCTCTGCTGCACCTGTGCCTGCGCCTGCGCCAGCATTCTGGTGGAAGGAAGGTCGGGGTGATGCGGAGAAGGGTGATGGCAGCGATTCTCCCCGCCCTTCCGGCCACTGAGCCATTACTGCGCGGGAATCTCCCACATTGGCAACTGCCACATACCTACCACAACGATAGACCGTGAATGCACAAACAGTAAATTAGGATCGAAATATAGCTTTCAGATTATACAGCGCGCGGAAATAGTGTGTATTAAAAGCAACTTTGTCTACGTGCCATATCCCAGCAGTTCATTACCTAGACGTGACAAGCGAAAGAATGGCGGTCGATCCACTGCTGTCGAGGGGACATGAGAGCTTGAGACCGGCTCCGAAGCCGGACTGCTCCACCTGCATGCGCGGGTGCTCTCGCAGCAGTAGCTCGGCAGAGGCACAGGTCTTGAGCAGTAACTGCTGCAGTACATCGGGGGATGTGTCCGCATCAGCTGCCAGGCCCCCAGCTCGGAAGGCTGAGCCTATGTACCGGGCAAGCACGGCGGCCTCACGAGCTAGAAGGGCGGGCAAATGCGCAGCCAGGGTGTTCGCGCTGAATGCTCCACCGTGTCCATCGCACACGCCGAACAGAGACCAGGCAGGGCGGCCAGAGACGGGGCAGCTCACCAGCACTCGGTCCTCCATGTGCGGGGTCCAGGCCCTGGCCTCGCTGAAGGCAAACACCACGGCGCCACTGGATCCGCAACTTCCTCGTCCTTCACTGCTACTACCACCACCACCGCTGCTGCTACTGTAACTGGCCCCGCCGGATGATGCAGGGACTTTCCAAGGCGACTTTCCTGCCCGCGCGCTGGCCGGGGTAAGCGGAAGTATGCTGCGATCTCCGGGTCGGAACAGCTCTTCCACCAGACCCGGTGTGCGCGGCTTGCCCCCGGCGCTGTATGTTGCCCAGCCCAGCGGCGTGCTGCCCGCCAGGTCCAGCGGGGCGGCAGAACCGATGGGGTCTCGCCTGGAGAGTGGAGTGCCTGCTGCAGTGCCTGATGCCTGCTCCGCGGCCATGCGCTGGCGCAGAAAGGCCACTGTCTCCACCAGTCCAGCTTTGGACATGGCGGCCTTGCAGTCCGGGGGGCAGCTCCCACTGCTCCTATGCGAGGGCACAGCGCAGGCACAACCGGCCTTCTCGGCGGCCACGTGCAGTGGGGTGCGGCCCTGCAGGTCGCGCACCCACACCGAGATCTCCGCTGCGCCCAGCTCCAACATCAGCTGCAGCGCATGCAGCCGACCATTCGCCGCCGCCACGTGCAGCGGGGTCTGCCCGTCCGCAGCTGTATCCTTGCCGAGCTTCACAGTGCGGCAGAGAGGCAGCTGCGGGTCATAGGCCAGCAGGCGTCGCAGCAAGCCCTCATTGCCCTGCGCAGATGCACGCACGAATTCGTAGGTGGCTTGGAACTCCGCGCTGCTGCTCTGCATGGCCGCCGCGGTCTCCACAGCCGCCGCGTAGACTGCATGCCGCAGCACCGACTCCTCCTCATCGTCCTTCTCCTCATACCTTCCTCCATCGCATTGGTAAATGTCTGGTTGCATTCCAGAATGCAAATCTGGAGATAGAAATTGTGGGTTAGACTGATTGTGTAGCTGCTGGTGCTGCGGAAGTTGGCTGCGGCGGTGGGCATCAGAGGTCACTGCGAAGGCAGCAGCTGCGGCCCCCATGCCTTGCCCCAGCGCCTCTTCGTACGACAAGGCAGCAGCTCCCGCCCCCACCCCTCTTTCCCCCGGGCCCATACTAACGTTACTACGCCCACTGTTGGCGTTCGCCGCTGCCACCACGGAGGGGGTGAGGATGAGCGTGGGCGCTAGCACCGCACCCAGAGAGGAAGCAGGCACGGGCCCAGCAGGCGGCTGGTAGAAGTTGACGCTGCCCGAGCGGGAGGCGGAGTTACCCAGTCTAGCCGCCGCCACCGGGCTCATGGCCCTTCCCACAGCACTAATACTCCCTGATCTTGAAGATGGTCCAGTCGTCCGTCCTCCCCCAACCCCGCTCCCACTGTCCATTTCTGAGGCAAATCTGCACATCGCACTCTCTGGCGTGCTGTGGCTTGGTCCATACTGTTGACCATATAAAAGGGAAGTTGAATCAGGATCGGTGGGAGGAGGCCCCACAGCGTGGGAGGCGGCAAACATGGCACTACTCAACGCATCAGGATCCACTCCTCCTCCTCCAGCTCTTCTTCTTCTTCCACCACCACCTTGCGGCATCTGATCTCGTTGATTAGCTTCCCCGTCTATGGCTGAGCCAGTGCCAGGCAGCGACCATCTTCGACGCGGCTTCTTCATTCCGCTGCTAACACCAACAAATGTGTAATCCCCCACTCCCGCCACTGCTTCGGCCACTGCTTCGGCGGCAACTTTGCCCTCCATAGCATCCACGCCAGAACCAGAGAAGGTCTGATCCAGCCTACTTCTATCTGAACTGGTCGCACCGCTGTAGTAGTCTATTCTATACTCAGTGGGATGTCCCGATTCAATCTTTTCAGGGGTACGTGGCCTTTCCACGTCACTATCTGCTTCGACTGGCAGTTGCAACGATGGCTGCAAGTGATACTGCTGTGGGGCATTCCTCACTCGACTGACTGAGCTGGATGATCTGGTGCCCACAATACTTGCTGCGGCAGCTTGTAAGTCCCCATGTATATTATATTCTACATTCTTCCCGAGTAAGTCCTGCTCCTGCTCCTGCCCCGTGTTCTGTCCGAGTGCGTCTGGAATGCTGGGACCAGCCAATATATCGGCACAATGTTCCCCAGACCCTTCTGACCCACGACAGCTGCCATCCCCCGCAGCAAGGATACTAGCGCTGTTACTACCAGCGCCTTGCGCCTCAACTTGCGCCCTGTAATTCGTGCTCACTGAGGCATCATCAATCCTGGCGAAGGGTGGCATGGGCATCATCACCATGCTCGCACTGAGTCTCTGCTTGCGCTCGGTGTTCATGAGCTGCACGTAGTCTGCCAGCACCAGGCGGGACTGCACCATCGGGGAGAACACACCACCGCGGTCGCGCAGAAACAGCTCCGATATTTCCGGCCGCTGGCAAAGCTCTACTGGGAGCATCCCCGCCTTGTTCGGTACTGAGGGGTCCGCCCCGCTGCGCAGAAGCACTTCCACAACACCCCTGAGAAGGTGGAACACAAGCAAGAGAAAGATATGTGATATTCACGATAAGAACGAAAACCTTGCATAGGGCATGTTTAGAGGCGCACTTTCGGTCATTTATAGCGGCAAAATGCAGGCTATTGTTGCCGTCTTCAGCTGCCTTGTGCACATCGGCACCCTCCGCAAGTAGCTCCACAAGCAGTTCCTATCAAAATAAGAACAATATCGACGAAAAACTTCAATCAAATCCACGGTCTCATTAATTCACAAATCACTACAGGAAAAAAGCAGTAGGAAAGGGAAAACTCAATTGTATAGAAGGCAGTTGAAACTGCCGTCCACAGACATTGAACACATTACACTGTGTTTCACAGCACCTACCATAGCACCCATGGCAGCTGCAACGTGGATGGGAGCCATACCGGTAGAGGGGTCCAAACTATCTAAATCTAGATCGGCAGCTTTTCCATGCTCTGAAGAAAGAGCAGCTTTCTTCGCAGCTTGGAGCCTTTTCAGCTCATCCAGGGCCTTCTCTTCCAGCCCCGCCTGCAAGTTGCGAAGAAATGTAGAGATAACGGAAATGGCGACATCTTATATCCAACTATACCAAACGAAGCACACCTCACCTTGAGGAGGGACCATAATTCATTTTTTGAAGTACCAGTGGGCTTGGGTGCAAGTAGTTCCCCAAGCCTTCCGCTCAGAAACAAAGAAAACATGGGAGGAAAGAACGCAATTTTCGGTCGACACCAGAAGCCACGTCGGCTACTCTACCGGTGATATCATCTCTACCGGTGATAAGTGCTGTAGTAGGATCGTAGAGATAATATGCTGTTTCGTATGAGTAACATATCTAACGAGTCCTGGGAGTGGCGACCTTCCCAGTTTCCAGCTTTGTCGAAGAAGTTTCAAAGTGAGCTCCAGCAGCAGAGCAAACTCGTGATATAAAAAGGTTTACGTCTCGCGCACAACGCATCAATGGTTGTAAATGTTTTACGTTACGCAAACTTCACGATAAAATTCCGATTCCAGGGATTGTATACATTACCGGGTAAGTTAAGACCAGCAGCAGAACTATACTACTCTACCTAGAATTAAATTTATCCCAGGGTATCCCAGTATCTTTTCAACATTAAAAGTTTAGAGCTCAGTGCCGTTAGTAAACCTTAGTTATCAGAATGCGTTTGGTACTGCTAATCCTTATTTTCGCTCTGTGTAAAAGCAGTACCGGTAGACTGACACCAAAGTATAACTACCAATTAATTCGGAATGCAATTAAGTCTGTAAGTATTTTTGGTACTTGTTCACTCTTGAGTGTTACGGATCCAATTGTTTGTTATGGTTTATCTACCGCCCCGTATGGATTACAAAAAGGCCGGCTTCTGCCATGCGAGGCGAGGAGCAACTGCGTATCCACATCTAGCATTAAGTCGCTAGATAAATACGGCTTACCATGGGAATACGATCAAGAATCCGATTTCCAATTCGATGCTTTGGTCAAGGCTGTGGGCAAGGACCCTTATATGAAGATTATTGAGCAAGATTCGAGCAATTTCTACTTACATGCGCAGGCAAAGAGCTCCTTCCCCCCAACAGGTATTGATGACGTAGAATTCCTACTCAATACCCAGGATAAACTAGTAACCTACAGGTCCAATAGCAGAGATGCTTTGAAAGCAGGTGGGACCGTGGTTGGCGATGGAGGCGCTAATCGCAATAGGCTGGAGTCCGTCCGACAGCGCTTAGGGCTCCGAGAGATGGGCGCCGAAGCAGACGAAGAGGCATATTTGCTTGAAGCGGGCCAGAAGAGGCAGAGAAGCTTGCTCGAGCAGCTGCTTGCTGCCAGTCAGCCCAGTGAAATAAACTTCGTCGATAATAGCGTGCCTGATCAAGATTAATTATTGATGGTAAGTTCATCCATGTGGTTTTCTAGGCTCGACCTTTTTTATTGATCATGGACCCAAGTTTTGATACCGGTATATTTACGGAGCAAGCCATGTGATACAGCTTTTGTAGCATGACATCGTGTGAATCATTTGCAATAATAATAGTAAGTGTGATAGTAGTAATTTTATTTTGTCATAACTAACACCTGTATAATGGAGTCTATTAGTTACTGACATATGGTAATTCGTTCATGCAGGATACTTTAGCATCCCCCTTCTTATTTTACATGGTCACCTGCTTTATTATTGGAGCGTTATTTACCCATAGTTCACAAGCAGTAGTTACCGTGTGAACTTAATATAATATTTAGCATGTAATCCAGTTTGCATGTAAACTTTAGCCTGCTTGATTGAACTGACTGGCCGCCCGTATAATACAGTTAGCCAGTGAGTTCTATGTTCTTATCGGATAAGATACGGAGTCCGATAATACTTGACAGTCGCATTATTAATGAGTCTTTTCTAATGTGACTGTCAAGTAACTTACTTCACGGCCGCACAAAAATTAGTGATGATAACAGTATTGAATTGATGAAACATAGAGTTACTGTAAGTTACGAATCCCAGGATTCCGAATCCAAGTTCTGCTGCTTTGCGTACACGCCGTTCACGGCAATGGAATTTTAAGTTACCTGTACTGTACACCCGCCGGGATTTACTTTACCGGTGGGTGCGCAACGGTCTGCTCTGACGTGGTCGTGGCACACCCTAAAATTGCACACCTGTATATTGTTCTTTTTTTGGGGCAGGCGAATTTACATAACTCAAGCAGTGCTCATCATTTGGCCATCTCACTATCAGTACGAGTAATTTACGCGCAAAAAATAAATAGGTTTCTTCCACTGGGCACACAGTTGGTACTTCTTTGAATACCCAACTCTTTCGTCGAAACCCAGCGGTGCTGTGTGCCCATCATCAACCATCACACTTAATTATACCAACAATCGTAGAATAGCTAATAAATAGGCTACTTCTACGGAGCAGAAGTGTTTCTTTGATCACCCAACTCTTTCATCGAAACCCAGCGGTACTCATCATCAGTCATATTTTGCAATTCTTGGGGAGCATTGAAATCTTGAAGCAGTTTTATTTAATATAGCAACCTAAATGATACTATGTTGCATGTAAGACTCGCGATGATATGAATCACAGTATATGTGCTCGCCCAATCACTTTCTTGTCCCAGCTAGATTTATATTATGAATAGTCTCCTACGAAGTATTTTTGATTTATTCACCCCCTGCTGGATTTCCTGTCGCCAGGGCGGAAGCGGTGCCAAGATAGAGGTCCAATCGACTTCTGATGAAGGGCTTTATACAGTCAAACTTTTTGTTGATGGAAGCAGACAACTATGCGAGGTTAAGAATGCATACTGACGCATCAAGTGCTGCTGTATCATTAACCCCGCGCTGCTCGTTTTCTGTGGATTTCTGTCACTGTTGAGTCCTCTATGTCTGTGGTTTTGTTTTCAATTATTTGTATAGGTTCAGAAAACAACTTCTGATATATCCTACATGATGGCACTGATACGAAACTGCTGCCCCCCGAGCAGTTTTCGGTCGAAGTTGATGGTTGTTGGAGAATCAGCTGCCAGAAATGGTAGTTCTGATGGTGGTTGTAGCGCTTCGATAGAGTCAACTTCTTGTGGTAGCCAATCTGGATACACAGCGGATACGATAGAATCGATCTTAAATGAATGGCTCATTGCCTGTGGTGTGGGGTTCTGGCATCTTCCGGATGAGCTCCTAGCCTTGTTTGACCCACAGTTTATGTCCTCTCCTCTTGCGGGCATGCAGCGCAGAGTGCTACTCGAAGAGGTATACGCCACGCCAACTACGTCCCTCCCTTCTTCTTTGCTTACCTGCCTTGCTATGCCTAACCCTTTAAGGCACTTAATCTTGGTCCCTCTGCTTACCCACAGTGTTGGGTGGGCAGCGCGCCGAACATGCCATAGTGGATTATCATGCACTATATTTTGGGTTTCACCACGAGTATCCTTTTCATTTCTTATTTTCCACGCAACAACACTTATCCACCAGACCTCACCATACCACACCACATCAAACGACATCATTCCATCGCATGGCTATCATATTTGCTTTTGACCTTCTCTCTATTCGACATGTGTCTCTTTTATTTCTTATTTTTATATGCGATTTCTTCGGGATCAGATATCAACCCTCTCTCGTCCCGGAAAGCAATTCGAAGCAGATGTCAACAGAAGATTCAATCAAGTCGGTTTCACGCCTATTGAGTCGGGCGCGAGGCTCTGTTTACAGCCAGAAGCAGTGAGGGAGTGCACTATCGAGGGACATGCAGAGGCTGAGAATGAAAAAGCTGCAGCCCCCGGAGCAGGCCATGAAATTGCCCTTCACGAGCAAAACCGACAGGAATTCTACGTGGCTAGTGCTTCGCCTGCTCTTTGTGCCGCTGAGTTACAACCAGTTATAACTGCGGCCCACGATGCGTACCTTGATGATTGTGAGCACCCACTGCATGAGCAGGAAGTCGGGGTTGTATCTGAGCAGTCAAATCATAAGGAAACTCAGAAGTCTCAGGATAATCAGGATGCTCGGGCCACAGGAGCACAGGAGAAGGAAGGTGGTGTATCTGAACAGCCACAACAGCAGGATGCTCAAATATCAGGGGGACAATGGGCAGCAGACTACTGCGGATCTAGGCAGAAGGTTCTCATGTCTAAGCGCATCGCACTACAGCAGAAGAGCATTGCTCCTGTAATCTTCACGATAGACACTACTGCATCCAGCCCAGTAGATGCAGCGGCCTTGGCATTGTCAGCGGGCCTTATTAATCTCGACCTTTCTCCTGAGATGGAAGACCTCATGGGCCTCTCTCTAGCCTCGGAGTGGGAGGAGGAGTTGCTGCGCGACCTGAGCGCACCTGCGGTGTGGAGCGTGCCATCTGCAGGCTCCCACTCAGGCCCCCACACGCCTGTTCGCGCGCACGCAGCCGCCACGCGCTCCCTGCAGCAGGCAACGACCTTCCTGCTGGACCTCCATCATGCTCCCGATGAAGCGCTGAACGCGACGGTGATGGACGAGGTGCTGGGCTCTCTGCTGCCCTCTCGCCACGACTCCTCCCTGCTGTCATCGGGCGCAGGCATGCTGGGACTGCTTGCCAGACGCCAACAGCTGGACGCCATGCTGGTATGCCCCACGGGTTTTTCGGCTATTGGGTGCGCGCTGCCTGACGAACCCACGCAAATGTGCGCCATCCTCAGCCAGGCAGATGTCGATGGCTGGGTCACTAAGCTCTTTCCGCCAGACCTAAGCAGCAGTGAGCACCTTTCCCCACCTAACACTTTAGCGGCTTCTTCCACTGTGCAGATTGCGCCATCGTCGTTATCGGATGTTCTTGATCATGGATGGGCATTTAGCAATGTCGAATATATTTCCCGCCCGACTTCTGTAAGCAGGAGTACTGCTGGTCTTGCTGCTGCTGGCACCGGTGCTGAAACTGAAACGACGAGCGCATGCAAAGCGGAATCTATATTAAGCAATAATAGGAAAAGCTCTAGTTGTGACCTTGTCGCGGTGGCCTTAGATCTTGCTGCCCCTAGCGCAGGTGATGACACACTCGCAACCCCGCCCTCCCGAGTATTGCTCACAGCCAACCAGCGCGAGCAGTTGTGCTTTGCCGCCTTCCTGGAGGAGGTGGACGCGCTGGTGGGGCAGGGCCACTTGTTCAAGCGGTCGCTGTTGCTGTCGCGCGCCTGGTGGAGCTATGAAGCAGGGAGCTACGTGGGCACGCATGCGCTGAGGCACTATCTATCGGACACGGTGCTGGCGATCATGGTGTGCGCTGTCTTCCAGTTGCACCACCACCACAACGGTATGCCCGTCTCTGCTGCTGGTTCTACTAAAAGTGAGGGCGGCCATGGCCGTAGTAGAAATGGTGATTGTGGTGGTGGTGATGATGGTGATAATGATGATGATGATGATGATAGATGTGGTATTCGCTCTCCAATGCATGCGCTCAGTCTGCTTCTGGGCGAGATGGCGCGGCTTCGACCCGACACGCACTCCGTCACACTGCAGGGGCCTCCTTCCTATTAGGGATTGCGGATCTCTCACAAGTAGTCTTGACGGGGAAAATACGGACACACCACCACAGACACAGACACAGAGCGATGCAGTAGCTTGTTCTGACCAAGATTCAGCCGATCCTGATCATGATGCCTCTTATACGGGGGGCAGCGGGTGCTTTTTGGAGTTGCCTCTACCACTTGGCGCTGTTGTCGGTGGCGGTAGATCCCTGAACGCTCCACCACTGCTGCCTCCCGCTCTGCTGACAAAGTATTGGCAGTTGTTCAATCTTGGTGCTCCGAAGGGCGAGGCTGCACGGCGCTGCCAGGGACACGTGCACCTCTCACGGAGGGACCCACTCATAGTACTCCACCCCTTTTTGCACCGCAACGCAGCGCTATCCATGCCTCGGTCAACACTTAACCCTTGTTCGGCTCTTTCTCCTGGTCAGCCTCATCTTGTGAGCGATGATGCCGCTGCAGCTGGCAGCCCAGCGCGACAAGAGCCTGTCTCACTGCACGTGGCGCTGATGGATGTAGGGGATTGTGCGGCTTTCCCTCTGACCTGTGAAGAGGTACAGCTGGTGGGCAAAGCGTTCCAAGGCGGCGCCGAGGATTTGGCAACGCTCCTTCTGGAGCAGCAGCAAGCACCTCTGCTACTACCATTGCATAAGCAGCATGCAGCAGCACAATCCTCCTTACTACCACTCCCAAGGGTGGACCCCAGCTCAGAGCCTGGCGGCAGCAGGGTAAACTCCAAGTCTGCCTGCGACTTAGAAACCGAGTCTGACGGCGGCACCGATGCTCTGCGGGGATTCTTCACAGCCACACTGCTCAAGTTCTCATCGCGTAGGATGTGCAACTCCTGTGCCACGATGTATGATGCCACACTTTACGTGACAATCATTTTCTCCTTGTTTTTTATTGCGGCCATTTGTCTCATTTTGTGTGTGATTTGTTACACCCAGCACTGGCTTAAATCGTCATGTTTTTCTTCCTTGATAAATGATTTCTTTCGGTTGGAAACTTGATTTTCATAAACCAATTTTTCTTGTTTTGGGTATATGTGTGATTCAGGATTGACGAAATACCTTCGTGCTCACATACGGAGCTCTGGGATAACATTCTATTGATGAACCTGGTCGTAAAGTCACTGGTTTCGAAGTCCGCAGTGGGCCGTCTGTGCGTGCTACAGCTGCAGTTGCATGGGCCTTTGTCGGAGACGGAGTTGGGACGACTGCTCGGTTTATGCACGGGCACGCCATCGCTGGCGCGGGCACTGACCTTGCGCTTCGGAGGCCTGTGGCAGTTTCTGAAGGACCACCCCGCGGCAGAACAGCTGCTGAGGGTGGTGGACCCTTTTGACTCCGCGTACCTGCTGTTGCGCAAGTGCCTGGAAGACTGCAATCTCAGCGAGTACGAGCGCAAAGCCTTCAGCAAGGTGGACCCTGCGTCCGACTGCCCCGTGGTGTCTCCTCATTTGATCAAAAAGATCCGAGAGCACGCGGTGAGTTTCACTCTGCACTCGTCGTCGTCGTCGAGAGAAGTATTCGGTGTCGAGCAGGCAATGTTATGCTTTGATCCGAGGTGTACATACTGCGTCGTGCTTCGTGCTTCGCCTGTGCTAATATCACCTTTTCTAAATATTCATTCGCTCTCTCAATCTCTGCCCCCCCCCTCCACACACACACACACCAAACACACACTCACACATACACACACATACACCTCGATCAGATGTCTCAAATATCAAGAGTGGTATCGAGAGAGGGCCATCATTCGAATCCTGTGGAGGGCATAGCAGTGGCTAGCAAGCAAGTGGCGAGCAAACAAGAAGAGCAGCTCGCCGAGCAACCGTCCCCCCAGTCTCTCGTGAGCAGTGATACAGGGAGCCCCAGATCGTCCTCGTCCGTAGCCGCCCGCACAGGCAATCACGCCCCAAGCCCCATGAGCCGTAATGCTCGACGCAAGCGGGTCAGAGCCCGTCGAGAGCGGGAAGCCATCACTGCCGGGGTGGCGTCTTTCACCCCTTCTACCACAGGAGTCCGACTGGGCACTGCTGCAATGCAGAGCTTTCGAGGTGACCAGCGGTCTGATCAGGGAGCGCGCAATTCCCACCCCGCTGATCCTGCCTCTGGTCCGCGAACGCCAGTAAATGCTGAACTAACGCAGGGTATGCAGCGTGCCTTGCCCATACAGCCACGGCCACGCCCGATGTCTTCATTAAGGCGGCAGCAGCATTCACAGCTGTGGGCGGGGGCAGGGCGCAAGCACAGAGCAAGGCAAGGGCCAGGGCCAGGACCAGGACCAGGACCAGGTCTGTACAACTGCAAAGCGCACATGCACCGTGCATTGCCAGCAGGAGATGGGGGTGCGGGGAGGCGGAAGGGAGGCGTGGATGGTGCGCGCGTGACATACTCTGCTGCCGCTGTGGCTGCCTCTGTCACTCAGGGCTATTTTGAACCTGGTGGAATCGACGCAAGATATTCTTTATCCCAGCCGCAGCCCCAATCTCAGTCTCTATTATCTTCCGGATATGCCACCACGGCAGGCCTAGCTAGCAGAGGTGCTGATGCTCGCAGAGGTGCCGACAGCATTGTCTACCGCGACGACGACTACGACCAGTTTGGCAGCTATATGAGCAGCACGGCGGTGCAGGGTCTTGCCGCCGAGCGTGTCGCCGTAGGGCAGGCGCACTTCACGGGCTCTAGATCTAGCCCTCGTCCTGCCCTACAGGCTCAGGCGCAGGGTCAACACAGGCATCCTATAGAGCGCCAATCCTCCTCCTCCTTTGTCCAGCCCATCTCCGAGCTTCGCATCGATCCCTCCTTAGCTCTACTTGTCAATCCTGCCCGCGACGTCTATCCAGCGGTCCCTCCTTAGCTCTACCTGTCTATCGAGCCCGCGACATCTATCCAGCAGAGCAGGGCGGCCGAAATGGGGGGAAACACCACCAACAACAACAAATCGCCGACTCATAAAGGGTGTAGTACAGCAATGCAGGGCCAGAAGAGTGTATTTACCTTACGTATGGAAGTTTTGGATTCAGAGCAGGATCGCTCTAATTATGGCAGCTTTGGATTCAGTGCGATGCCCGCTGCAGGCTTGACTGCAGGCAAGTACTCTCTGAGCACTTCTTACTCCCATTCCAACACTCAAACTGAAGCATGCCTTGTGGACCGCTGTGACAAGAACAAGGATAAGACGAGAGGTAAAGTTAAGAGTGTGGAGAGGGGAAAGAGAGAGAAATAGATTGAGCCCTACTCCCTCGATATGTCGGCGGTGCGGTTATGTCTATACACGTTAGCGCTGGAACCTCTCAACGTCAAGTGACTATCCATACCTGGAGTCACAGATGCGCCCCGGCTTCTTTACAACAAGGAGGGAGCATTCAGTTCAACCGTGGATAAGATGTTATGGGAAGAAAACAGTTAAACAAAGATAATAATGCAAGCGCGATGCATCACTCGCATCGTTGTCAGTAAATGGCGTTGCTGCGTGGACGTATATGTCTGCAGATGGCGTTGCTGCGTGGACGTATATGTCTGCAGATGGCGTTGCTGCGTGGACGTATATGTCTGCAGATGGCGTTGCTGCGTGGACGTATATGTCTGCAGATGCCGTTGCTGCGTGGACGTATATGTCTGCAGAAGGCGTTACTGCGTGGACGTATATGTCTGCAGATGCCGTTGCTGCGTGGACGTATATGTCTGCAGATGGCGTTGCTGCGTGGACGTATATGTCTGCAGATGGTGTTGCTGCGTGGACGTATATGTCTGCAGATGGCGTTGCTGCGTGGACGTATATGTCTGCAGATGGTGTTGCTGCGTGGACGTATATGTCTGCAGATGGCGTTGCTGCGTGGACGTATATGTCTGCAGATGGCGTTGCTGCGTGGACGTATATGTCTGCAGATGGCGTTGCTGCGTGGACGTATATGTCTGCAGATGGTGTTGCTGCGTGGACGTATATGTCTGCAGATGGTGTTGCTGCGTGGACGTATATGTCTGCAGATGGCGTTGCTGCGTGGACGTATATGTCTGCAGATGGCGTTGCTGCGTGGACGTATATGTCTGCAGATGGCGTTGCTGCGTGGACGTATATGTCTGCAGATGGTGTTGCTGCGTGGACGTATATGTCTGCAGATGGCGTTGCTGCGTGGACGTATATGTCTGCAGATGGTGTTGCTGCGTGGACGTATATGTCTGCAGATGGCGTTGCTGCGTGGACGTATATGTCTGCAGATGCCGTTGCTGCGTGGACGTATATGTCTGCAGATGGTGTTGCTGCGTGGACGTATATGTCTGCAGATGGCGTTGCTGCGTGGACGTATATGTCTGCAGATGGCGTTGCTGCGTGGACGTATATGTCTGCAGATGGCGTTGCTGCGTGGACGTATATGTCTGCAGATGGCGTTGCTGCGTGGACGTATATGTCTGCAGATGGTGTTGCTGCGTGGACGTATATGTCTGCAGATGGCGTTGCTGCGTGGACGTATATGTCTGCAGATGGCGTTGCTGCGTGGACGTATATGTCTGCAGATGGCGTTGCTGCGTGGACGTATATGTCTGCAGATGGCGTTGCTGCGTGGACGTATATGTCTGCAGATGGCGTTGCTGCGTGGACGTATATGTCTGCAGATGGCGTTGCTGCGTGGACGTATATGTCTGCAGATGGTGTTGCTGCGTGGACGTATATGTCTGCAGATGGCGTTGCTGCGTGGACGTATATGTCTGCAGATGCTGTTGCTGCGTGGACGTATATGTCTGCAGATGGTGTTGCTGCGTGGACGTATATGTCTGCAGATGGCGTTGCTGCGTGGACGTATATGTCTGCAGATGGCGTTGCTGCGTGGACGTATATGTCTGCAGATGGCGTTGCTGCGTGGACGTATATGTCTGCAGATGGCGTTGCTGCGTGGACGTATATGTCTGCAGATGGTGTTGCTGCGTGGACGTATATGTCTGCAGATGGCGTTGCTGCGTGGACGTATATGTCTGCAGATGCTGTTGCTGCGTGGACGTATATGTCTGCAGATGGCGTTGCTGCGTGGACGTATATGTCTGCAGATGCCGTTGCTGCGTGGACGTATATGTCTGCAGATGGCGTTGCTGCGTGGACGTATATGTCTGCAGATGGCGTTGCTGCGTGGACGTATATGTCTGCAGATGGTGTTGCTGCGTGGACGTATATGTCTGCAGATGCTGTTGCTGCGTGGACGTATATGTCTGCAGATGGCGTTGCTGCGTGGACGTATATGTCTGCAGATGGCGTTGCTGCGTGGACGTATATGTCTGCAGATGGTGTTGCTGCGTGGACGTATATGTCTGCAGATGGCGTTGCTGCGTGGACGTATATGTCTGCAGATGGCGTTGCTGCGTGGACGTATATGTCTGCAGATGGTGTTGCTGCGTGGACGTATATGTCTGCAGATGGCGTTGCTGCGTGGACGTATATGTCTGCAGATGGTGTTGCTGCGTGGACGTATATGTCTGCAGATGGCGTTGCTGCGTGGACGTATATGTCTGCAGATGGTGTTGCTGCGTGGACGTATATGTCTGCAGATGGCGTTGCTGCGTGGACGTATATGTCTGCAGATGCTGTTGCTGCGTGGACGTATATGTCTGCAGATGGTGTTGCTGCGTGGACGTATATGTCTGCAGATGCCGTTGCTGCGTGGACGTATATGTCTGCAGATGGCGTTGCTGCGTGGACGTATATGTCTGCAGATGGCGTTGCTGCGTGGACGTATATGTCTGCAGATGGTGTTGCTGCGTGGACGTATATGTCTGCAGATGGCTGTTGCTGCGTGGACGTATATGTCTGCAGATGGCGTTGCTGCGTGGACGTATATGTCTGCAGATGCTGTTGCTGCGTGGACGTATATGTCTGCAGATGGCGTTGCTGCGTGGACGTATATGTCTGCAGATGGCGTTGCTGCGTGGACGTATATGTCTGCAGATGGCGTTGCTGCGTGGACGTATATGTCTGCAGATGGCGTTGCTGCGTGGACGTATATGTCTGCAGATCGCGTTGCTGCGTGGACGTATATGTCTGCAGATGGCGTTGCTGCGTGGACGTATATGTCTGCAGATGGCGTTGCTGCGTGGACGTATATGTCTGCAGATGGCGTTGCTGCGTGGACGTATATGTCTGCAGATGGTGTTGCTGCGTGGACGTATATGTCTGCAGATGGCGTTGCTGCGTGGACGTATATGTCTGCAGATGGCGTTGCTGCGTGGACGTATATGTCTGCAGATGGTGTTGCTGCGTGGACGTATATGTCTGCAGATGGCGTTGCTGCGTGGACGTATATGTCTGCAGATGGTGTTGCTGCGTGGACGTATATGTCTGCAGATGGCGTTGCTGCGTGGACGTATATGTCTGCAGATGGCGTTGCTGCGTGGACGTATATGTCTGCAGATGGCGTTGCTGCGTGGACGTATATGTCTGCAGATGCTGTTGCTGCGTGGACGTATATGTCTGCAGATGGCGTTGCTGCGTGGACGTATATGTCTGCAGATGGTGTTGCTGCGTGGACGTATATGTCTGCAGATGGCGTTGCTGCGTGGACGTATATGTCTGCAGATGGCGTTGCTGCGTGGACGTATATGTCTGCAGATGGCGTTGCTGCGTGGACGTATATGTCTGCAGATGCTGTTGCTGCGTGGACGTATATGTCTGCAGATGCCGTTGCTGCGTGGACGTATATGTCTGCAGATGGCGTTGCTGCGTGGACGTATATGTCTGCAGATGGCGTTGCTGCGTGGACGTATATGTCTGCAGATGGTGTTGCTGCGTGGACGTATATGTCTGCAGATGGCGTTGCTGCGTGGACGTATATGTCTGCAGATGCTGTTGCTGCGTGGACGTATATGTCTGCAGATGGCGTTGCTGCGTGGACGTATATGTCTGCAGATGCCGTTGCTGCGTGGACGTATATGTCTGCAGATGGCGTTGCTGCGTGGACGTATATGTCTGCAGATGGCGTTGCTGCGTGGACGTATATGTCTGCAGATGGCGTTGCTGCGTGGACGTATATGTCTGCAGATGGTGTTGCTGCGTGGACGTATATGTCTGCAGATGGCGTTGCTGCGTGGACGTATATGTCTGCAGATGGTGTTGCTGCGTGGACGTATATGTCTGCAGATCGCGTTGCTGCGTGGACGTATATGTCTGCAGATGGCGTTGCTGCGTGGACGTATATGTCTGCAGATGGCGTTGCTGCGTGGACGTATATGTCTGCAGATGGCGTTGCTGCGTGGACGTATATGTCTGCAGATGGTGTTGCTGCGTGGACGTATATGTCTGCAGATGGCGTTGCTGCGTGGACGTATATGTCTGCAGATGGCGTTGCTGCGTGGACGTATATGTCTGCAGATGGCGTTGCTGCGTGGACGTATATGTCTGCAGATGGCGTTGCTGCGTGGACGTATATGTCTGCAGATGGCGTTGCTGCGTGGACGTATATGTCTGCAGATGGCGTTGCTGCGTGGACGTATATGTCTGCAGATGGCGTTGTTGCTGCGTGGACGTATATGTCTGCAGATGGCGTTGCTGCGTGGACGTATATGTCTGCAGATGGCTGTTGCTGCGTGGACGTATATGTCTGCAGATGCCGTTGCTGCGTGGACGTATATGTCTGCAGATGGCTGTTGCTGCGTATGTCTGCAGATGGCGTTGCTGCGTGGACGTATATGTCTGCAGATGGCGTTGCTGCGTGGACGTATATGTCTGCAGATGGCGTTGCTGCGTGGACGTATATGTCTGCAGATGGCGTTGCTGCGTGGACGTATATGTCTGCAGATGGCTGTTGCTGCGTGGACGTATATGTCTGCAGATGGCGTTGCTGCGTGGACGTATATGTCTGCAGATGCCGTTGCTGCGTGGACGTATATGTCTGCAGATGCCGTTGCTGCGTGGACGTATATGTCTGCAGATGCTGTTGCTGCGTATGTCTGCAGATGGCGTTGCTGCGTGGACGTAT
>CAXIWF010000237.1:0-21441 GCA_964036045.1 Eutreptiella sp. 'Long Island Sound 2002' | reverse complement strand
CCCAAATATTTGACGGAACCCCATCCGTGAATTTTGGGGGTGTAGACCCCCCAAATATTTGACGGAACCACATCCATGAAATATTTGGGGGGTGTAGACGTCCCAAATATTTGACGGAACCACATCCGTGAAATATTCTGGGGGACTACAGCCCCCAAATATTTGTTGGAACCACATCCGTGAAATGTCTTGGGGTCGTACATCCCCCAAATATTTGACGGAACCACATCCGTGAAATATTTGGGGGCTGTACAGCCCCCAAATATTTGACGGAACCACATCCGTGAAATATTTTGGGGGTGTAGACCCCCCAATTATTTGACGGAACCACATCCGTGAAATATTCTGGGGGTGTACAGCCCCCAAATATTTGACGGAACCCCATCCGTGAAATATTTTGGGGGTGTACACCCCCCAAATATTTGAGGGAACCCCATCCGTGAAATATTTCGGGGGTGTACAGCCCCCAAATATTTGACGGAACCACATCCGTGAAATATTTTGGAGGTGTAGACCCCCCAAATATTTGACGGAACCACATCCGTGAAATATTCTGGGGGTCTACAGCCCCCAAATATTTGACGGAACCCCATCCGTCAAATATTCTGGGGGTCTACAACCCCCAAATATTTGACGGAACCCCATCGGTGAAATATTTTGGGGTCGTACAGCCCCCAACTATTTGACGGAACCACATCCGTGAAATATTTTGGGGTGGTACAGCCCCCAAATATATGACGGAACCACATCCGTGAAATTTTTTGGGGGTCTACAACCCCCAAATATTTGACGGAACCCCATCCGTCAAATATTTTTGGGGTGTAGACCCCCCAAATATTTGACGGAACCACATCCGTGAAATATTTGGGGGGTGTACAGCCCCCAAATATTTGACGGAACCACATCCGTGAAATATTTTGGGGGTGCACACCCCCCAAATATTTGACGGAACCACATCCATGAAATATTTTGGGGGGTGTACAGCCCCCAAATATTTGACAGAACCACATCCGTGAAATATTTGGGGGGTGTAGACCCCCCAAATGTTTGACAGAACCACATCCGTCAAATATTTCAAGGGTGTAGACCCCCCAAATATTTGACGGAACCACATCCGTGAAATATTCTGGGGGTGTAGACCCACCAAATATTTGATGGAACCATATTCCGTGAAATATTTTTGGGGTGTAGGCCCCCAAAATATTTGACAGAACCACATCCGTGAAATATTTGGGGGGTGTAGACCCCCCAAATATTTGACGGAACCCCATCCGTCAAATATTTGGGGGGTGTAGACCCCCCAAATATTTGACGGAACCACATCCCCGAAATATTTTGGGTGTGTAGACACCCCAAATATTTGACGGAACCACATCCGTGAAATAATTGGGGGGTGTACAGCCCCCAAAAATTTGACGGAACCACATCCGTGAAATATTTTGGGGGTGTAGACCCCCCAAATATTTGACGGAACCCCATCCATCAAATATTTTGGGGGTGTAGACCCCCCAAATATTTGACGGAACACCATCTGTGAAATTTTTTCGGGGTGTAGACCCCCGAAATATTTGACGGAACCCCATCTGTGAAATATTTTGGGGGTATAGACCCCCCAAATATTTGACGGCACCACATTCGTGAAATATTTTGGGGCTGTAGACCCCCCAAATATTTGACGGAACCACATCCGTGAAATGTTTGGGGGGTGTATAGCCCCCAAATATTTCACGGAACCACATCCGTGAAATATTTTGGGGGTGTAGACCCGCAAAATATCTGACGGAACCACATCCGTGAAATATTTTGGGGGTGTAGACCCCCCAAATATTTGACGGAACCACATCCGTGAAATATTTGCGGGCTGTAGACCCCCCAAATATTTGACGGAACCACATCCGTCAAATATTTTGGGGGTGTACAGCCCCCAAATATTTCATGGAACCACATCCGTGAAATATTTTGGGGGTGTAGACCCCCAAAATATTTGACGGAACCACATCCGTGAAATATTTTGGGGGTGTAGACGCCCCAAATATTTGACGGAACCCCATCCGTGAATTTTGGGGGTGTAGACCCCCCTCAATATTTGATGGAACCACATCCATGAAATATTTGGGGGGTGTAGACCTCCCAAATATTTGACGGAACCACATCCGTGAAATATTTGGGGGGTGTACAGCCCCCAAATATTTGACGGAACCACATCCGTGAAATTTTTTGGGGGTGTAGACCCCCCAAATATTTGACGGAACCCCATCCGTGAAATATTTGGGGGGTGTAGACCGCCCAAATGTTTGACAGAACCACATCCGTCAAATATTTTGGGGGTGTAGACCCCCCAAATATTTGACGGAACCACATCCGTGTGATATTTTGGGGGTGTAGACCCACCAAATTTTTGATGCAACCACATCCGTGAAATACTTTTGGGGTGTAGACTTCCAAAATATTTGATGGAACCACATCCGTGAAATATTTGGGGGGTGTAGACCCCCCAAATATTTGACGGAACCCCATCCGTCAAATATTTGGGGGCCGTAGACCCCCCAAACATTTGACGGAACCACATCCGTGAAATATTCTGGGGGTGTAGACCCACCAAATTTTTGACGGAAACACATCCGTGAAATAATTGGGGGGTGTACAGCCCCCAAAAATTTGACGGAACCACATCCGTGAAATATTTTGGGGGTGTAGACCCCCCAAATATTTGACGGAACCTCATCCATCAAATATTTTGGGGCTGTAGACCCCCCAAATATTTGACGGAACCCCATCCGTGCAGTTTTTTGGGGGTGTAGACCCCCCAAATATTTGACGGAACCCCATCTGTGAAATATTTTGGGGGTATAGACCCCCCAAATATTTGACGGAACCACATCCGTGAAATATTTTGGGGCTGTAGACCCCCCAAATATTTGACGGAACCACATCCGTGAAATGTTTGGGGGGTGTACAGCCCCCAAATATTTCACGGAACCACATCCGTGAAATATTTTGGGGGTGTAGACCCGCAAAATATTTGACGGAACCACATCCGTGAAATATTTTGGGGGTGTAGACCCCCCAAATATTTGACGGAACCACATCCGTGAAATATTTGCGGGGTGTAGACCCCCCAAATATTTGACTGAACCACATCCGTCAAATATTTTGGGGGTGTACAGCCCCCAAATATTTCACGGAACCACATCCGTGAAATATTTGGGGGGTGTAGACCCCCCAAATATTTGACGGAACCACACCCGTGAAATATTTTGGGGGTGTAGACCCCCCAAATATTTGACGGAACCCCATCCGTGAATTTTGGGGGTGTAGACCCCCCAAATATTTGTGGGAACCACATCCATGAAATATTTGGGGGGTGTAGACCTCCCAAATATTTGACGGAACCACATCCGTGAAATATTTGGGGTGTGTACAGCCCCCAAATATTTCACGGATCCACATCCGTGAAATGTTTTGGGGGTGTAGACCCCCCAAATATTTGACAGAACCACATCCGTGAAATATTCTGGGGGTCTACAGCCCCCAAATATTTGACGGAACCCCATCCGTCAAATATTTTGGGGGTGTAGACCCCCGAAATATTTGACGGAACCCCATCCGTGAAATATTTGGGGGGGTGTACAGCCCCCAAATATTTGACGGAACCACATCCGTCAAATATTTTGGGGGTGTAGACTCCCCAAATATTTGACGGAACCACATCCGTGAAATATTTGGGGGGTGTAGACCCCCCAAATATTTGACGGAACCACATCCGTGAAATATTCTGGGGGTCTACAGCCCCCAAATATTCGACGGAACCCCATCCGTCAAATATTCTGGGGGTCTACAGCCCCCAAAATATTTGACGGAACCCATCCGTGAAATATTTTGGGGTCGTACAGCCCTCAACTATTTGACAGACCCACATCCGTGAAATATTCTGGGGGTCTACAACCCCCAAATATTTGACGGAACCCCATCCGTCAAATATTTTGGGGGTGTAGACTCCCCAAATATTTGACGGAACCACATCCGTGAAATATTTGGGGGGTGTACAGCCCCCAAATATTTGACGGAACCACATCCGTGAAATATTTTGGGGGTGTACACCCCCCAAATATTTGACGGAACCACATCCGTGAAATATTCTGGGGGTCTACAGCCCCCAAATATTTGACCGAACCCCATCCGTGAAATATTTTGGGGTCGTACAGCCCCGAAATATTTGACGGAACCACATCCGTGAAATATTTGGGGGGTGTACAGCCCCCAAATATTTGACAGAACCGCAACCGTGAAATATTTTGGGCGTGTAGACCCCCCAAATATTTGACGGAACCACATCCGTGAAATATTCTGGGGGTCTACAGCCCCCAAATATTTGACGGAACCCCATCCGTCAAATATTTTGGGGGTGTAGACCCCCCAAATATTTGACGGAACCACATCCGTGAAATATTTAGGGGGTGTACAGCCCCCAAATATTTGACGGAACCACATCCGTGAAATATTTTGGGGGGTCTACAGCCCCCAAATATTTGACGCAACCCCATCCGTGAAATATTCTGGGGGTCTACAGCCCCCAAATATTTGACGGAACCCCATCCGTGAAATATTTTGGGGTTGTACAGCCCCCAAACATTTGGCACAACCACATCCGTGAAATATTTGGGGGGTGTACATCCCCCAAATATTTCACGGAACCACATCCGTGAAATATATTGGGGGTGTAGACCCCCAAAATATTTGACGGAACCACATCCGTGAAATATTTTGGGGGTGTAGACCCCCCAAATATTTGACGGAACCCCATCCGTGAATTTTGGGGGTGTAGACCCCCCAAATATTTGACAGACCCACATCCATGAAATATTTGGGGGGTGTAGACCTCCCAAATATTTGACGGAACCACATCCGTGAAATATTTGGGGGGTGTACAGCCCCCAAATATTTGACGGAACCACATCCGTGAAATATTTGGGGGCTGTACAGCCCCCAAATATTTCACGGAACCACATCCGTGAAATATTCTGGGGGTCTACAGCCCCCAAACATTTGACAAAACCCCATCCGTGAAATATTCTGGGGGTCTACAGCCCCCAAATATTTGACGGAACCCCATCCGTGAAATGTTTTGGGGTCGCTCAGCTTCCAAATATTTGACGGAACCACATCCGTGAAATATTTGGGGGGTGTACAGCCCCCAAATATTTGACGGAACCACGTCCGTGAAATATTTTGGGGGTGTAGACCCCCCAAATATTTGACGGAACCACATCAGTGAAATATTCTGGGGGTCTACAGCCCCCAAATATTTGACGGAACCCCATCCGTCAAATATTTTGGGGGTGTAGACCCCCCAAATATTTGACGGAACCCCATCCGTGAAATATTTGGGGGGTGTACAGCCCCCAAATATTTGACGGAACCACATCTGTGAAATATTTTGGGGGTGTAGACCCCCCAAATATTTGACGGAACCACATCCGTGAAATATTCTGGGGGTCTACAGCCCCCAAATATTTGACGGAGCCCCATCCATCAAATATTCTGGGGGTCTACAGCCCCCAAATATTTGACGGAGCCCCATCCATCAAATATTCTGGGGGTCTACAGCCCCCAAATATTTGACGGAGCCCCATCCATCAAATATTCTGGGGGTCTACAGCCCCCAAATATTTGACGGAACCCCATCCGTGAAATATTTTCGGGTCGTACAGCCCCAAAATATTTGATGGAACCACATTCGTGAAATATTTTGGGGTCGTACAGCCCCCAAATATTTGACGGAACCACATCCGAGAAATGTTCTGGGGGTCTACAACCCCCAAATATTTGACGGAACCCCATCCGTGAAATATTTTGGGGGTGTACAGCCCCCAAATATTTGACGGAACCCCTTCCGTCAAATATTTTGGGGGTGTAGACCCCCCAAACATTTGACGGAACCACATCCGTGAAATATTCCGGGGGTCTACAGCCCCCAAATATTTGACGGAACCCCATCCATCAAATATTCTGGGGGTCTACAGCCCCCAAATATTTGACGGAACCCCATCCGTGAAATATTTTGGGGTCGTACAGCCCCCAAATATTTGATGGAACCACATCCGCGAAATATTGGGGGGGTGTACAGCCCCCAAATATTTGACGGAACCACATCCGTGAAATATTTTGGGGGTGTACAGCCCCAAAATTTTTCACGGAACCACATCCGTGAAATATATTGGGGGTGTAGACCCCCAAAATATTTGACGGAACCACATCCGTGAAATATTTTGGGGGTGTAGACCCCCCAAATATTTGACGGAACCCCATCCGTGAATTTTGGGGGTGTAGACCCCCCAAATATTTGACGGACCCACATCCATGAAATATTTGGGGGGTGTAGACCTCCCAAATATTTGACGGAACCACATCCGTGAAATCTTTGGGGGGTGTACAGCCCCCAAATATTTCACGGAACCACATCCGTGAAATATTCTGGGGGTCTACAGCCCCCAAACATTTGACAAAACCCCATCCGTGAAATATTCTGGGGGTCTACAGCCCCCAAATATTTGTGGGAACCACATCCATGAAATATTTGGGGGGTGTAGACCTCCCAAATATTTGACGGAACCACATCCGTGAAATATTTGGGGGGTGTACAGCCCCCAAATATTTCACGGAACCACATCCGTGAAATATTATGGGGGTGTAGACCCCCCAAATATTTGACGGAACCACATCCGTGAAATATTCTGGGGGTCTACAGCCCCCAAATATTTGACGGAACCCCATCCGTCAAATATTTTGGGGGTGTAGACCCCCCAAATATTTGACGGAACCCCATCCGTGAAATATTTGGGGGGTGTACAGCCCCCAAATATTTGACGGAACCACATCCGTGAAATATTTTGGGGGTCTACAGCCCCCAAATATTTGACGGAACCCCATCCGTCAAATATTCTGGGGGTCTACAGCCCCCAAAATATTTGACGGAACCCATCTGTGAAATATTTTGGGGTCGTACAGCCCTCAACTATTTGACGAACCCACATCCGTGAAATATTCTGGGGGTCTACAACCCCCAAATATTTGACGGAACCCCATCCGTCAAATATTTTGGGGGTGTAGACCCCCCAAATATTTGACGGAACCACATCCGTGAAATATTTGGGGGGTCTACAGCCCCCAAATATTTGACCGAACCCCATCCCTGAAATATTTTGGGGTCGTACAGCCCCCAAATATTTGAAGGAACCACATCCGTGAAATATTTGGGGGGTGTACAGCCCCCAAACATTTGACAAAACCCCATCCGTGAAATATTCTGGGGGTCTACAGCCCCCAAATATTTGTGGGAACCACATCCATGAAATATTTGGGGGGTGTAGACCTCCAAAATATTTGACGGAACCACATCCGTGAAATATTTGGGGGGTGTACAGCCCCCAAATATTTGACGGAACCACATCCGTAAAATATTTTGGGGGTGTACACCCCCCAAATATTTGACGGAACCACATCCGTGAAATATTCTGGGGGTCTACAGCCCCCAAATATTTGACCGAACCCCATCCGTGAAATATTTTGGGGTCGTACAGCCCCCAAATATTTGACGGAACCACATCCGTGAAATATTTGGGTGGTGTACAGCCCCCAAATATTTGACAGAACCGCAACCGTGAAATATTTTGGGGGTGTAGACCCCCCAAATATTTGACGGAACCACATCCGTGAAATATTCTGGGGGTCTACAGCCCCCAAATATTTGACGGAACCCCATCCGTCAAATATTTTGGGGGTGTAGACCCCCCAAATATTTGACGGAACCACATCCGTGAAATATTTGGGGGGTGTACAGCCCCCAAATATTTGACGGAACCACATCCGTGAAATATTTTGGGGGGTCTACAGCCCCCAAATATTTGAGGCAACCCCATCCGTGAAATATTCTGGGGGTCTACAGCCCCCAAATATTTGACGGAACCCCATCCGTGAAATATTTTGGGGTTGTACAGCCCCCAAACATTTGACACAACCACATCCGTGAAATATTTGGGGGGTGTACAACCCCCAAATATTTCACGGAACCACATCCGTGAAATATATTGGGGGTGTAGACCCCCAAAATATTTGACGGAACCACATCCGTGAAATATTTTGGGGGTGTAGACCCCCCAAATATTTGACGGAACCCCATCCGTGAATTTTGGGGGTGTAGACCCCCCAAATATTTGACGGACCCACATCCATGAAGTATTTGGGGGGTGTAGACCTCCCAAATATTTGACGGAACCCCATCCGTGAAATATTTGGGGGGTGTACAGCCCCCAAATCTTTGACGGAACCACATCCGTGAAATATTTGGGGGGTGTACAGCCCCCAAATATTTCACGGAACCACATCCGTGAAATATTCTGGGGGTCTACAGCCCCCAAACATTTGACAAAACCCCATCCGTGAAATATTCTGGGGGTCTACAGCCCCCAAATATTTGACGGAACCCCATCCGTGAAATGTTTTGGGGTCGCTCAGCCCCCAAATATTTGACGGAACCACATCCGTGAAATATTTGGGGGGTGTACAGCCCCCAAATATTTGACGGAACCACATTCGTGAAATATTTTGGGGGTGTAGACCCCCCAAATATTTGACGGAACCACATCAGTGAAATATTCTGGGGGTCTACAGCCCCCAAATATTTGACGGAACCCCATCCGTCAAATATTTTGGGGGTGTAGACCCCCCAAATATTTGACGGAACCCCATCCGTGAAATATTTGGGGGGTGTACAGCCCCCAAATATTTGACGGAACCACATCTGTGAAATATTTTGGGGGTGTAGACCCCCCAAATATTTGACGGAACCACATCAGTGAAATATTCTGGGGGTCTACAGCCCCCAAATATTTGACGGAACCCCATCCGTCAAATATTTTGGGGGTGTAGACCCCCCAAATATTTGACGGAACCCCATCCGTGAAATATTTGGGGGGTGTACAGCCCCCAAATATTTGACGGAACCACATCTGTGAAATATTTTGGGGGTGTAGACCCCCCAAATATTTGACGGAACCACATCCGTGAAATATTCTGGGGGTCTACAGCCCCCAAATATTTGACGGAACCCCATCCGTGAAATATTTTCGGGTCGTACAGCCCCAAAATATTTGATGGAACCACATTCGTGAAATATTTTGGGGTCGTACAGCCCCCAAATATTTGACGGAACCACATTCGTGAAATATTCTGGGGGTCTACAACCCCCAAATATTTGACGGAACCCCATCCGTGAAATATTTTGGGGGTGTAGACCCCCCAAATATTTGACGGAACCACATCCGTGAAATATTCTGGGGGTCTACAGCCCCCAAATATTTGTTGGAACCCCATCCGTCAAATATTTTGGGGGTGTAGACCCCCCAAATATTTGACGGAACCACATCCGTGAAATATTTGGGGGGTGTACAGCCCCCAAATATTTGACGGAACCACATCCGTGAAATATTTTGGGGGGTCTACAGCCCCCAAATATTTGAGGCAACCCCATCCGTGAAATATTCTGGGGGTCTACAGCCCCCAAATATTTGACGGAACCCCATCCGTGAAATATTTTGGGGTTGTACAGCCCCCAAACATTTGACACAACCACATCCGTGAAATATTTGGGGGGTGTACAACCCCCAAATATTTCACGGAACCACATCCGTGAAATATATTGGGGGTGTAGACCCCCAAAATATTTGACGGAACCACATCCGTGAAATATTTTAGGGGTGTAGACCCCCCAAATATTTGACGGAACCCCATCCGTGAATTTTGGGGGTGTAGACCCCCCAAATATTTGACGGACCCACATCCATGAAATATTTGGGGGGTGTAGACCTCCCAAATATTTGACGGAACCCCATCCGTGAAATATTTGGGGGGTGTACAGCCCCCAAATCTTTGACGGAACCACATCCGTGAAATATTTGGGGGGTGTACAGCCCCCAAATATTTCACGGAACCACATCCGTGAAATATTCTGGGGGTCTACAGCCCCCAAACATTTGACAAAACCCCATCCGTGAAATATTCTGGGGGTCTACAGCCCCCAAATATTTGACGGAACCCCATCCGTGAAATGTTTTGGGGTCGCTCAGCCCCCAATTATTTGACGGAACCACATCCGTGAAATATTTGGGGGGTGTACAGCCCCCAAATATTTGACGGAACCACATTCGTGAAATATTTTGGGGGTGTAGACCCCCCAAATATTTGACGGAACCACATCAGTGAAATATTCTGGGGGTCTACAGCCCCCAAATATTTGACGGAACCCCATCCGTCAAATATTTGGGGGGTGTAGACCCCCCAAATATTTGACGGAACCCCATCCGTGAAATATTTGGGGGGTGTACAGCCCCCAAATATTTGACGGAACCACATCTGTGAAATATTTTGGGGGTGTAGACCCCCCAAATATTTGACGGAACCACATCCGTGAAATATTCTGGGGGTCTACAGCCCCCAAATATTTGACGGACCCCCATCCATCAAATATTCTGGGGGTCTACAGCCCCCAAATATTTGACGGAACCCCATCCGTGAAATATTTGGGGGGTGTACAGCCCCAAAATATTTGATGGAACCACATTCGTGAAATATTTTGGGGTCGTACAGCCCCCAAATATTTGACGGAACCACATTCGTGAAATATTCTGGGGGTCTACAACCCCCAAATATTTGACGGAACCCCATCCGTGAAATATTTTGGGGGTGTACAGCCCCCAAATATTTGACGGAACCCCTTCCGTCAAATATTTTCGGGGTGTAGACCCCCCAAATATTTGACGGAACTACATCCGTGGAATATTTGGGGGGTGCACAGCCCCCCAAATATTTGACGGAACCACATCCGTGAAATATTTCGGGGGTGTAGACCCCCCAAACATTTGACGGAACCACATCCGTGAAATATTCCGGGGGTCTACAGCCCCCAAATATTTGACGGAACCCCATCCGTCAAATATTCTGGGGGTCTACAGCCCCCAAATATTTGACGGAACCCCATCCGTGAAATATTTTGGGGTCGTACAGCCCCCAAATATTTGATGGAACCACATCCGCGAAATATTGGGGGGGTGTACAGCCCCCAAATATTTGACGGAACCACATCCGTGAAATATTTTCGGGGTGTACAGCCCCAAAATTTTTCACGGAACCACATCCGTGAAATATATTGGGGGTGTAGACCCGCAAAATATTTGACGGAACCACATCCGTGAAATATTTTGGGGGTGTAGACCCCCCAAATATTTGACGGAACCCCATCCGTGAATTTTGGGGGTGTAGACCCCCCAAATATTTGACGGACCCACATCCATGAAATATTTGGGGGGTGTAGACCTCCCAAATATTTGACGGAACGACATCCGTGAAATATTTGGGGGGTGTACAGCCCCCAAATATTTGACGGAACCACATCCGTGAAATATTTGGGGGGTCGTACAGCCCCCAAATATTTGACGGAACCACATCCGTGAAATATTCTGGGGGTGTACAGCCCCCAAATATTTGACGGAACCCCATCCGTCAAATATTTTGGGGGTGTAGACCCCCCAAATATTTGACGGAACCCCATCCGTGAAATATTTGGGGGGTGTACAGCCCCCAAATATTTGACGAAACCACATCTGTGAAATATTTTGGGGGTGTAGACCCCCCAAATATTTGACGGAACCACATCCGTCAAATATTCTTGGGGTCTACAGCCCCCAAATATTTGACGGAACCCCATCCGTGAAAGATTTTTGGGTCGTACAGCCCCAAAATATTTGATGGAACCACATTCGTGAAATATTTTGGGGTCGTACAGCCCCCAAATATTTGACGGAACCACATCCGTGAAATATTCTGGGGGTCTACAACCCCCAAATATTTGACGGAACCCCATCCGTGAAATATTTTGGGGGTGTACAGCCCCCAAATATTTGACGGAACCACATCCGTGAAATATTTGGGGGGTGTACAGCCCCCAAATATTTCACGGAACCTCATCAGTGAAATATTCTGGGGGTCTACAGCCCCCAAACATTTGACAAAACCCCATCCGTGAAATATTCTGGGGGTCTACAGCCCCCAAATATTTGACGGAACCCCATCCGTGAAATGTTTTGGGGTCGTACAGCCCCCAAATATTTGACGGAACCACATCCGTGAAATATTTGGGGGGTGTACGGCCCCAAAATATTTGACGGAACCACATCCGTGAAATATTTTGGGGGTGTAGACCCCCCAAATATTTGACGGAACCCCATCCGTGAAATATTCTGGGGGTGTAGACCCCCCAAATATCCGACGGAACCCCTTCCGTCAAATATTTTGGGGGTGTAGACCCCCCACATTTTTGACGGAACCACATCCGTGAAATATTTGGGGGGTGTACAGCCCCCAAATATTTGACGGAACCACATCCGTGAAATATTTTGGGGGTGTAGACCCCCCAAATATTTGACGGAACCACATCCGTGAAATATTCCGGGGGTCTACAGCCCCCAAATATTTGACGGAACCCCATCCGTCAAATATTCTGGGGGTCTACAGCCCCCAAATATTTGACGGAACCCCATCCGTGAAATATTTTGGGGTCGTACACCCCCCAAATATTTGACTGAACCACATCCGTGAAATATTTGGGGGGTGTAGAGCCCCCAAATATTTGACGGAACCACATCCGTGAAATATTTTGGGGGTGTAGACCCCACAAACATTTGACGGAACCACATCCGTGAAAGATTTGGGGGGTGTACAGCCCCCAAATATTTGACGGAACCACATTCGCGAAATATTTTGGGGGTGTAGATCCCCCAAATATTTGACGGAACCCCATCCGTCAAATATTTTGGGGGTGTAGGCCCCCAAATATTTGACGGAACCACATCCGTGAAATATTTTTGGGGGTCTACAGCCCCCAAATATTTGACGGAACCCCTTCCGTCAAATATTTTGGGGGTGTAGACCCCCCAAACATTTGACAGAACCACATCCGTGAAATATTTTGGGGGGTCTACAGCCCCCAAGAATTTGACGGAACCCCATCCGTGAAATATTTTGGGGGTCTACAGCCCCCAAACATTTGACGGAACCACATCCGTGAAATATTTGGGGGGTGTACAGCCCCCAAGAATTTGACGGAACCACATCCGTGAAATATTTGGGGGGTGTAGACCCCCCAAATATTTGACGGAACCCCATCCGTCAAATATTTTGGGGGTGTAGGCCCCCAAATATTTGACGGAACCACATCCGTGAAATATTTTTGGCGTCGTAGACCCCCCAAATATTTGACGGAACCACATCCGTGAAATATTTGGGGGGTGTACAGCCCCCAAATATTTGACGGAACCACATCCGTGAAATATTTTGGGGGTGTGGACCCCCCAAATATTTGACGGAACCCCACCCGTGAAATATTTGGGGGGTGTAGACCCCCCAGATATTTGACGGAGCCACATCCGTGAAATATTATGGGGGTCTACAGCCCCAAAATATTTGACGGAACCACATCCGTCAAATATTTTGGGGGTGTAGACCCCCCAAACATTTGACAGAACCACATCCGTGAAATATTTTGGGGGGTCTACAGCCCCCAAGAATTTGACGGAACCCCATCCGTGAAATATTTCGGGGGTGTACAGCCCCCAAACATTTGACGGAACCACATCCGTGAAATATTTGGGGGGTCTACAGCCCCCAAATATTTGACGGAACCACATTCGCGAAATATTTTGGGGGTGTAAACCCCCCAAATATTTGACGGAACCCCATCCGTCAAATATTTTGGGGGTGTAGGCCCCCAAATATTTGACGGAACCCTATCCGTGAAATATTTTGGGGGTGTAGACCCCCCAAATATTTGACGGAACCACATCCGTGAAATATTTTGGGGGTGTAGACCCCCCAAATGTTTGACGGATCCACATCCGTGACATATTCTGGGGGTCTCCAGCCCCCAAATATTTGACGGAACCCCATCCGTCAAATATTCTGGGGGTCTAACGCCCCCAAATATTTGACAGAACCCCATCCGTGAAATATTTTCGGGTCGTACAGCCCCCAAATATTGGATGGAACCACATCTGTGAAATATTTTGGGGGTGTACAGCCCCCAAATATTTGACGGAACCACATCCGTGAAATATTTTGGGGGTGTAGACCCCCCAAATATTTGACTGAACCACATCCGTGAAATATTCTGGGGGTCTACAGCCCCCAAATATTTGACGGAACCCCTTCCGTCAAATATTCTGGGGGTGTAGACCCCCCAAACATTTGACAGGACCACATCCGTGAAATATTTTGGGGGGTCTACAGCCCCCAAGAATTAGACCGAACCCCATCCGTGAAATATTTGGGGGGTGTACAGCCCCCAAATATTTGACGGAACCACATTCGCGAAATATTTTTGGGGTGTAGACCCCCCAAATATTTGACGGAACCACATCCGTGAAATATTTTGGGGGTGTAGGCCCCCAAATATTTGACGGAACCACATCCGTGAAATATTTTGGGTGTGTAGACCCCCCAAACATTTGACGGAACCACATCCGTGAACTATTTGGGGGGTGTACAGCCCCCAAATATTTGACGGGACCACATCCGTGAAATATTTTGGGGGTGTAGACCCCCCAAACATTTGACGGAACCCCATCCGTCAAATATTTTGGGGGTGTAGACCCCCCAAATATCCGACCGAACCCCATCCGTGAAATATTTTGGGGGTGTAGACCCCCCAAATATTTGACGGAACCCCATCCGTCAAATATTTGGGGGGTCTACAGCCCCCAAATATTTGACGGAACCACATCCATGAAATATTTTGGGGCTGTAGACCCCCAAAATATTTGACGGAACCACATCCGTGAAATATTTGGGGGGTGTACAGCCCCCAAACATTTGACGGAACCACATCCGTGAAATATTTTGGGGGTGTCGACCTCCCAAATCTTTGACGGAACCACATCCGTGAAATATTTTGGGGGTGTAGACCCCACAAACATTTGACGGAACCACATCCGTGAAAGATTTGGGGGGTGTACAGCCCCCAAATATTTGACGGAACCACATCCGTGAAATATTTTTGGGGGTCTACAGCCCCCAAATATTTGACGGAACCACATCCGTGAAATATTTGGCCGGTGTAGAGCCCCCAAATATTTGACGGAACCACATCCGTGAAATATTTTGGGGGTGTAGACCCCACAAACATTTGACGGAACCACATCCGTGAAAGATTTGGGGGGTGTACAGCCCCCAAATATTTGACGGAACCACATTCGCGAAATATTTTGGGGGTGTAGATCCCCCAAATATTTGACGGAACCCCATCCGTCAAATATTTTGGGGGTGTAGGCCCCCAAATATTTGACGGAACCACATCCGTGAAATATTTTTGGGGTCTACAGCCCCCAAATATTTGACGGAACCCCTTCCGTCAAATATTTTGGGGGTGTAGACCCCCCAAACATTTGACAGAACCACATCCGTGAAATATTTTGGGGGGTCTACAGCCCCCAAGAATTTGACGGAACCCCATCCGTGAAATATTTTGGGGGTGTACAGCCCCCAAACATTTGACGGAACCACATCCGTGAAATGTTTGGGGGGTGTACAGCCCCCAAACATTTGACGGAACCACATTCGCGAAATATTTTGGGGGTGTAGACCCCCCAAATATTTGACGGAACCCCATCCGTCAAATATTTTGGGTGTGTAGGCCCCCAAATATTTGACGGAACCACATCCGTGAAATATATTTGGGGTCGTAGACCCCCCAAATATTTGACGGAACCACATCTGTGAACTATTTGGGGGGTGTACAGCCCCCAAATATTTGACGGGACCACATCCGTGAAATATTTTGGGGGTGTAGACCCCCCAAATATTTGACGGAACCCCATCCGTCAAATATTTTGGGGGTGTAGACCCCCCAAATATCCGACGGAACCCCATCCGTGAAATATTTTGGGGGTGTAGACCCCCCAAATATTTGACGGAACCCCATCCGTCAAATATTTTGGGGGTCTACAGCCCCCAAATATTTGACGGAACCACATCCGTGAAATATTTTGGGGGTGTACGGCGCCCAAATATTTCAGGGAACCACATCCGTGAAATATTTTGGGGGTGTAGACCCGCAAAATATATGACGGAACCCCATCCGTCAAATATTTTCGGAGTGTAGACCCCCCAAATATTTGACGGAATCCCATCCGTGATATATTTTGGGGGTGTAGACCCCCCAAATATTTGACGGAACCCCATCCGTCAAATATTTTGGGGGTCTACAGCTGCCAAATATTTGACGGAACCCCATCGGTCAAATATTTTGGGGGTCTACAGCCCCCAAACTGACGGAACCCCATCCGTGAAATATTTCGGGGGTGTACAGCCCCCAAATAGTTGACGGAACCACATCCGTGAAATATTTTGGGGGTGTAGACCCCCCAAATATTTGATGGAACCCCATCCGTGAAATATTTGGGGGGTCTACAGCCCCAAATATTTGACGGAACCCAGTCCGTGAAATATTCCGGGGGTCTACAACCCCCAAATATTTGACGGAACCCTATCCGTGAAATATTTTGGGGGTGTACAGCCCCCAAATACTTGACGGAACCACGTCCGTGAAATATTTGGGGGGTGTCCAGCCCCCAAATATTTTTGACGGAACCACATCCGTGAAATATTTCGGGGGTGTAGAGCCCCCGAATATTTGAAGGAACCACATCCGTCAGATATTCTGGGGGTGTAGACCCCCCAAATATTTAACGGAACCCCATCCGTTAAATTCTTTGGGGGTGTAGACCCCCCAAATATTTGACGGAATCCCATCCGTGAGATATTTTCGGGGTGTAGACCCCCCAAATATTTGACGGAACCCCATCCGTCAAATATTTTGGGGGTCTACATCCCCCAAATATTTGACGGAACCCCATCGTCAAATATTTTGGGGGTCTACAGCCCCCAAATATTTGACGGAACCCCATCCGTGAAATATTTTGGGGGTCTACAGCCCCCAAATATTTGACGGAACCCCATCCGTGAAATATTTTGGGGGTGTAGACCCCCCAAATATTTGATGGAACCCCATCCGTGAAAAATCTGGGGGGTCTACAACCCCAAATATTTGACGGAACCCCATCCGTGAAATATTCCGGGGTTCTACAGCCCCCAAATATTTGACGGAACCCTATCCGTGAAATATTTTGGGGGCGTGAAGCCCCCAAATATTTGACGGAACCACGTCCGTGAAATATTTGGGGGGTGTACAGCCCCCAAATATTTTTGACGGAACCACATCCGTGAAATATTTCGGGGGTGTAGAGCCCCCGAATATTTGAAGGAACCACATCCGTCAGATATTCTGGGGGTGTAGACCCCCCAAATATTTGACGGAACCCCATCCGTGAAATATTTTGGGGGGTGTACAGCCCCCAAACATTTGACGGAACCACGTCTGTGAAATATTGTGGGGGTATATAGGCCCCAAATATTTGACGGATGTGGTTCCTATTGGCACCTTTGGGGACCTATGGGGACCTATGGGGGCCATTGGGACATATGGGGACCTATGGGGACCTATGGGGGCCTATGGGGACCTTTGGGGACCTATGGGGGCCTATGGGGACCTTTGGGGACCCTTGGGGACCTATTGGGGTCTATGGGGACCTATGGGGGTCTATGGGCGTCTATGGGGACCTATGGGGGTCTATGGGGACCTATGGGGAGCTATGGGGGCCTATGGGGGCCCACGGGGGTCTACGGGGACCTTTGGGGACCTATGGGACCTTTGGGCACCTTTGGGGACTTATGGGCACCTATGGGGATGGGGGCCGATGGGGACTCATCGGCATCTAGGGCGACCTATGGGGGCCTATGGGGGCCTATGGGGACCTTTGGGGGTCAATGGGGACCTATTGGGGCCTATGGGGGCCTATGGGCACCTTTGGGGGCCCATGGGGGCCTATTGGGGCCTATGGGGGCCTATGGGGGTCTATGGGGACCGATGGGGGCCTATTGGCACCATTGGGGACCTATGGGGGCCTATGGGGACTTTTGGAGGCCTATGGGCGCCTATGGGGGCCTATGAGGGCTTCGGGGGCCTACGGGGGCCTATTGGCACCTTTGGGGACCTATGGTCATCTTTGGGCATCTTTGGGGGTCTATGGGGACCTTTCGGGACCTATGGGGATTTTTGGGCACCTTTGGGGACCTATGGGGGTCCATGGGGACCTATGGGGACCTATGGGGGTCTATGGGAACCTATGGGGACCTATGGGGGCCTATGGGGGTCTACCGGGACCTTTGGGGACCTATGGGGACCTTTGGGCACCTTTGGCGACCTATGGGCATCTTTGGGGACCTATGGGCACCTATGGGGATGGGGGCCGATGGGGACTCATGGGCATCTAGGGGCACCTATGGGGGTCTTTCGGGGCCTATTGGGGCCTATGGGGGCCTATGGGGACCTTTGGGGGTCTATGGGGACCTATGGGGGCCTATGGGCACCTTTGGAGGCCTATGGGGGCCTATGGGGACCTATGGGGACCTATGGGGGCCGATGGGGACTCATTGGCATCTAGGGGGACCTTTGGGGACCTATGGGCACCTCTGGGGACCCATGGGCACCTTTGGGGGCCTATGGGGGCCTATGGGGGCCTATGGGGACCTTTTGGCACCTTTGGGGACCCATGGGCACCTTTGGGGGCCCATGGGGGCCTATGCGGGCCTACGAGCACCTTTTTGTTTGCCACTTTCCTCGCTCACACATTTTCCCCATTTTCCCATATTGGTGTTCAAAGTCTTTTTTACTTTTGTTCCGCCATGTTTCTGAATGTCCAAGGTGGTCCCCCAATGATTTCCCAATTGTGTCCTCCCTTTTTGTTTTTTTCATTTGGGGGGGGGGGTTGATTTAGATTTAGGCATAGTTTCTCCCAATTTCCTCTTGGCATTAGACCCCTAGACCCACCTCCAGTAGATAAGAATATCAGACATCTTCTTGGACAGACCGCACACACAACATCCCTTATCAGACATCAGACATCAGACTTTATACACAATCCTGATGGGCAACTACGCTATGCTGGCCCCACGGGGGGGTGGCCGGGCCCGGTCCTTGTATGCGACCCCCCCCCCAGCCCGCCCCCCCCCCTTCCCTCCCCTCCCCCGGGTTTTGAAAGATAGTGGTGCCGGGTCGGCCACCAACAAGTGTCTCTAGAGAAAACTGTCTGGCGCCGAAGGCGCCAAATTTATTTTCATACTATGTGTTTATACTCAAAATACTCAAAATTTTGTAGAGAAATCATATTTGTGTTAAAACAACAAGAAAAATTTTGACCTGAAGGAGGGCTACAGGAGGGCTGCAGGCGCTAACAGCAACAACAACCCTAGCCCTAACCCTAACCCTAGCCCTGGCCCTAACCCTAACCCCAACCCTAGGGCTAACCTTAACCCTAACCTTAACCCTAACCCTAAACCCCCCCGCGCTCACCCCTTGGTGGACACCCCCATGACCCCCACCCAGACCCCCCCCCAACCCCCGGCAGGCACACCCCCCCCCCGACCCCCGGGAGGAACACCCCCCCCCGACCCCTGGCTGCACCCCCCCAACTGCCCCCCCCCCCCCCCCGAGTTTTGAAAGATAGTTGGGGGGTGGCTCGCATCAGGACCGGTTGTGGTCACCCCCCCGTGGCTGGCCCCTGGCGGGAAGTCAGTCCACAAGGCCCCCCAGAGGTGCTCTAAGAGGCTCCACAGCCTCTACGACAGCGCAAGGGCATGGAGCACCACTCCACTGGCCCCAAGACCACCCCATAGGTGAGTCACCGTGCATTGCATGTATGGTGAGCCCAACAAGGGTTCTCACACCATTGCGTGAAAATTAACGACCTTCCTTTGCCCCCCTTACAGTGGTGGACACTGCATGTCTAACACTAGCAGCCAGTGATGGAGAGATGGCAAGTTGCTTGGAGGACTCCCCTGTACCACTTGCATCCCCTGTACCACTTGCACAACGGCTTAAGGAGCCAGTTGCTGTGGACTATAGTCCTTGCAGCACAGGCACTGTGGCAACGGTGAGGGCATGTAGTCAGTGTAGTAGTGATTCTGTCACTGCACAAGTTGAGACCCCAACTTGCTTGGAACAGAGCCCCATGCGAAGAAAGCGTCCGGGGTTCCACCTCCGCGTAATGCAGGGGCAACCCTTCCCCGAAAATGTGCCAAGACAGAACCAGGCACAAAGATAGGCCCTGTGGATTGTGATGCTCCATTGGACACTGTGCAACGGAGGCCCATCAAGGGGAATCAAAACCGGGACCTACCAACCATGAGGTCTTTGAAGTTACGCCTTTTACCAGACTAGTTTGTTGTAGGAGCATGTTTCTTCTATTTTGTGGCCCAAAGCACGCATGCAATTGGTAGTGACGGCCCCTTGGCAGACCCATCGCTCCGGGCAAAAGCCATTGCCGTGTATCATGAAATGTGTGGCCTTTCAGTTGAGGAGTCTGCACTAACAGTGAATAGGGATCTTGAGAGGGGGGCATGGGGCGCCCGGCCCCAAAGCGGTCTACCCGAGCACTTTGCCAGTTTGGCAAAGCATGTGAGTGGTAGTGTGGTGCTGTTGCGAACAACGCTGTGGCATCATCATTTGGGATGGACAGTACGTTAACATCAGCTACTGTCGGGATGCCTGAACGTGAGGCTCCACTGTGTGTCCATTGGTGTGTATGGAGGATCATTGCCAAAGGGTGACATTCGTGGTTATTGCTGAGGCGGCACGTGATGGTTATGGGAGTGGTGGCCATTTCCGGGGAACAGTCTTCGATCACTCACTGCGAGTAGCCCTCTTTTGCGCATTGCAGGCGATGGTGAGCATGTTGCCATACATGACAGGGCCAATTGGGTGGTTTAGAGTGCAGCATTTGCAGCCACGGGTTGTTGGTATGAAGGGCCACAACAATGCAACACACTTCCGTCACACTCGTCTAGTGCAACAAACACGGAACTACAAGCCACTGGTGACCTTGGTGAACCAAATTGCGAAGTAGTTGTTGCCGAAACGTTTCACATGGACTACCATGCAACTGTCTTGCAATTTGCTTACAAAACCGTATCAACACTTGCATGACTCATCCCCTTGGTAGGCCGTGCTCTCCACAGGACAACACACACGGGGGGACATATGGGTGGAGGTAGGCGGTTTGTGTAGTGGTCAAGGTGGACGGAGATGCAGTATGTAGTGCTTGGATGGTGTTACGCGGAACGGTGCAACATATGATGTATCACAGCAACCAGTTGTGGTACGTACAGCTGCATTGCATGCCACTTGTTCACGGCATGGGCAGAGGCGGCTGGTGGTGTCATACTCTCGTGGTGACTAGCAGACACTCCCACCATGGGCTTGTGCATTCCTCCACGAGG
>CAXIWF010000236.1:0-51953 GCA_964036045.1 Eutreptiella sp. 'Long Island Sound 2002' | reverse complement strand
AACTAACGGTCACCGGCCAGTGGTTTTTGGTAATGCGCGGTACTGTAATATTGCGCAAGACGGTGGAACCGTCGTCCGGTGATAAACCGTTGATAAGCAACATCAAGGGTAGTGTACCGCTGATGTGCCAACGGGTCTCCGTACCATCAATGTCCCGCACAATGTCTTGGGGCACATCCAAGCGGATTTGGAAGTTGGTCGAGGTGGGTGTGAAAAGCGGCCGGGTGTGCCCATCGACGGAAACGGCAGGTTCTTGTGCTCGGGGGTAATATTCTACCACCTTGGGAACGTGGTCCTTAGCCAGAGGTTTTGAAGTCAATTGAAAAATGATCAATGGGTTGTCGTTTGGAGTGGGGAGATCCTCAATCAGTCGAGTGACCGCAGCGCGTTGGGCGAGGTGGATGACGGGGCATACAACGGACAAATTTAGGTACGGCAGGGAGGGGATAAGATCTATCCGGCGATCCAAAATGGTCGCAAGTTCAGAGTCCGCAACGTTTGTGCGGGATGGGTAGGCAAGCCAAAACATTGTTTGTTTGTTTTGCTTTTTCGATTCGCGCAAAACGTTGACTAATTGTTTCACGATGGTCTTATGTGAAAGAAAGGGACCATCATCCTGAAAGGGGGCGAAGGCGGAAAGCATGAGGAACGATACTGTGCCGATTAGTTTGGCCCAATCAAAGCCCGGCATGTCCGCGACGGAAAACGATCGCAGGAAGCCGGGGTATTGTAGGCCATCCCGACTCAATAGGATTTGGGGCGGTGGTGAGAGTGCCCTGAGTAAGTCCGTGGGTGGAAGGGGAGAAGTGTCCAAGTACAATGGGGGCGTGGCCGAAAACTGGTCTACGTTTGAAAATCTTGATTGTCCACGAATTTGCACTTTGCCGGACTGAACATCGGCGGTCAAGTCCCTGGCCTCGGGAAAGCCATTTGGCAAGGTGCCTTGTGATTGAAAGGTGCATGCAAACCTTATGGGGTTCATGGGAAGGGGAGCGGACAGACCGGTATCGGAGGCTAGAGTAAACGAAGCTTGGCTTAGCGCATTGCGCGGTGGAATATGATGGCGAGTATCAACTTGCTCGTTGGCACTACGCAAGAGAGAAGGTGGTCCATAGCCCAAACCGTCGGGGTTTCTCTCTAAGGCGCATCGATACAATTCTTTATACCCGTTTGAGGGCCGGACTCGTTTGGAGTTCGGGGTCTCGTTGGCGGCAGCGGCTATTGATTCATGAGGGTCTGCGATAGAGTGGCCAAGGAGAGAGTCGTGTTCCGAATCGAAAGACACGTCTATCCTGTCTACATAGGCCATGTCTTCGTCCCCTTGAGAGAGGGCGGGAGGTCCCTTTGTGGGTGTTGGGCGAACGAACACGCTTGTGGCTTTTTTTTCCTCATCTTTTTTTTCCCCGCCTTTTTTTTCCCCGTCTTTTTTTTCCCCGTCTTTTTTTTCCCGACTCATGTCATCACTTGGATGAGAAGTTGTTGCATGCGCATGATCTTTTTTTTCACTTCCGACATTTTTTTGAGCCCGAGCTTGGGCTATGACGCCTTTGGCACGAAGCGGTTTGGGCGCAATGAAATGGGAACCATGAGAGGAGGCCTCTTGTGGGTTAGCACCAAGACTCCGTGCTCCATATGAGACGTATGAGGATTGAGAAGGAGCCTTCTCGGTGCGGGCATGTGCTTGCATTGCGTCGCCCATATGCGCCATTATGTTAGGCAAGCTTGAGCGTGGGGTCACCTTTTTTTTTGGCCTCACTGGAAGAGACTCTTTCGGTGAAATAGAGCGAGAGCGAGTGGCATTGTCTCTTGGGGAGACCGACCTTTGTGAGAACCTTGAGGCGGTGGAAACCGAGTTACGCTCTTGGGAACTGCGAAGCGCCTTTCCACTAGCATTGGTCGTTGAGGGTTGCTGATTCATGATGCAAATTCAAAAGTGCGTGAAACCGGAAATCAAAGGTCTCAGTATAATTGGAAGGTTCCGAAACCGTAACAAATGGTATAAAAAAACGGAAACTGCACGGAAAAGGAAAAGTCCTGTCAGATTAGCAGGCGTCAGAAAGATCGGCCCACAAATCGCACGCGCGCACGTCGGTGCTTAATATGGGTCTTCTTTGAGGACCTCCGACGGTGCCGGAGACAAGGAAAGGGGACTGTGGTTGAGCTCAGATGATGTGTCTGACATCTGTGTCTGAAAAATAGCAGAACAGATGCGCTTGATGCTGGCATTTATAAAAATATGCTGTTCAGTTGCAGCAATCAATTCAATCAGAAAGTCAATTCCTTTTTTTTCCCCATTTTCAGTTAATCCAAGCGCAGGCGCCAGATGTGGGCAGATCCTTTAAGCCGTAGTCCATTCCCGCACTTATGACGCCCGGTATGACGATCAGTAGCGCAATGTGTCTATGATGCACGTATGATATACGACGCTCCAGGCACGATGTACACACATTCTGATGCGCCTTCGCTCCCATTTTGCTCTTGCACGGCGCCCTCGCTGCTGCCTCCGAAAAACTACGGGACATCACTAGCACACCTGCAATACATGGGGACATGACAGGAGGGGCCATGTCGCGTCTCGTTGCTTCTGTAGTCAGGTGCAATTTTTGTGGATGTTCTTGAGTGCTTGATGCAGTTGCCCAGGGTCATTTGGTGGGGCTCTGTCAGGCCGATGAAATGTAGGAAACCAAGGCCCATAGAATGAGGATGGACGCTTTAGGGTTGTACTGTAGCTATGTTATATGTTCACTTAAGGTTTGCATTGCAGTGTGACGCACCCATTCTGCAACCATTTCCCACTCTGTCTAGGTGTACAATGCCCTTCGGATCTGCAGCAGGCGCAAGCCTTTGGAACGATGAACCTCGAGCAGGCAATGACGGAGTTGTGTTGATGGGCACAGACGCTGCACTGCAGCCCGGTGAGACATGTCTGAGCGACCGCCCCAAACAGCACCCTTATAGCTGCGAAAATTGCACCAGAGGTTGGGAACCCAGGGGAGGCATGGCGATAATGGGCGATGTTGGGCGATGCAAGTAAGTATTGTAATGGTGTCTTTCTTACATCATTTTGATGTCGCATCAAACCTCACATGATCTTGCTTTCAACAACTTGACCAGCCGGCTCAGATGCTGATGAAGGCAGCTGAAGGTTATGTGTGTATTTCACCTGCAGCTTCTGGAGTGAAGGACAATGTTGGTCGAACCGCTGTCTGTGTGAGCACCACCAAGCTGCACACAGGGAGGCAAAACGCAATGGTGGCATTATTCATACTTCAAGGAGGTGCAGCTTTCACTGCTCCAGCTGGTGAAGGTTTGGTTGTTGGCAGCAAGTATCGTAATGGTTCCTTATATATCTTACATATCTTGGCTCTCGTCTTAAGTCAGCACAACTGTCTTGTACAGTACATGAACAACCGGAGAGAAGATCACAACACACTACCGCAGATGAACTACGGTCATGACTGATATTGTGTTACATACATGGTATCAGTTGAAGGTCCGGCTTTCTGAAGCTTTCTGTTGTCCAGTGTTTCTCCGGGTTTTTTTCTGATCGCCTCACACCTCTGTTTTAGATGGGAAACCACTGCTTTTGATGTAAGGTTCTTTCAACTAGATGGGAAACCACTGCTTTTGATGTCAATTTCTTTCAATCAACTCACTTTTTTAGATGGCAGGTCACTGCTTTCCATAACAAACTAGAAACTCAGTGCAATTCAATTGCCTGCACCAAGCATGAACTCCACGCAACCATATCAACTGATGAAATGTCCGTCCTGTGCACAGGGAATATACGAAGGAACAACACAGATGCCAAAATTCGTGAAGCTATTCAGAAAACCAGTTTTTTTTACTGCGCCCCTCGTTGATCCCTTGCGCTGATGGCGACAAGACATCTGTGCATGCACAATTTGCAGAATTCACTGATAAGACAAACAATTCTGTATTTTATTTTCAAAGATGATGCAAATTTCAATAGAGTCTGATCCCTGTCTGTGCGAAACGGATATTTGCGTCAGCTACACGTTGTGCCTCAGCGCCACACAGCTGAGAAATTCGTACGCAAGGATCTTTGAAAAGAAAAAAGACGCAAGTTGTTAACCCAAGGAAATACTAAAAAAGGGCTTCACGAGGGGCCATATCAATTTCCGTGTAGTGCTGACGGTTGAGTGCAGTGGTGCGTCCACTTGATTAGCGCATCAAAGACGAGAGAAGGAATTCATATCCCATGACGATTGTTGCGATAATCTTGGATGATATGTGCAATCAACAGCAACGCAATCTTAATGGGATGATTCTGTTAACACAATATGTACCTGATCATTTTTTCAGTAAAAAATAGCATGCATGCAATCAGGCTCATCAAACACATGCTTACAACTCACATATACCGACGGTACAGATTGTGTATGCTAGACCGTATGGCCCAGTTTTGTCAGACCTATGGCACACCTTAACTGATACCAATACTCCTACAAGTTCGTCACACCCTAACTGATACAGATACTGGTATGAGGAGATATCTGAGAACTACAACCTGTCAGCTCTCCAAAACGGCCAACAACCAACAGTTACGGGGTACTGAATCTCCAAGGGGCTACTGAATCTTTGAGGGTCCCTATCGCATTGACATGCCATTCAAGTATATGCATACAGATTCTGGTCAGCCAATCGCCGGACGGGGGGGGTTCGTGGGGCGTCCGTGGCCTGTGGGTGCGTGGGTTAGTTTGGTTTTGGGCAATTTGGCCCAAGGTGCCTACTCCCCCCAAGGGGCGGGCGGGTCTGGGTGGGTGGGTGGGCCTGACTCTCCCAAACTAACCGGGTAGCCAGGATGGACCAGACATTTTGCTGTATCCTGTGCAGGCTTCTGGTCCAGCGATGCTGCCAGAGGCCGCCCTTCACTTCAAGGAGGTCACGGTGCATCCCCCATGATGCATGCCCCTCTCTGCCCACTCCCTGTGCAGCAAAAAGGAGCCAGCACTAAGTTATGCCTGTTTGTCCTGCAGTTGTGTGTGGGTGACCCCAACAGATGCGGTGGTCGAGGCCGCATTCAATCGTCTTACCCAAATTCTGTCAGGGAGGCGCCTCTCTTTGCGCCCATCCCTTGTTGAACAGTTGCTCATTCTCGCACTGGATGCACAGAGCTGGGAGCAGTATGATTATACTGCAGTGTGTGAAATGATTAGGAAAAACGCTCGGCGCGCCAGGTTCTGGCTTGCGCGGGGCGACAAGGGTGTGACAGGGGACAAACGGAAGCAAAAGAAGGGTAAGAAGGGCAAAAAGAAGGCAAAATTTTCGGAGGAGGCAAGGGCTGTGCACAGTGACAGTGACAGTGATAGCTCAGCGTCCTCCTCCTCTAGTTCCTCCTCCTCCTCCTCTTCTGATTCTGATGCGTAGGGAGAACATGAACGGTCTGTGTTGTACCCATCAGTGACACTGTGATGCATTTGATTTGTGTTGCTGTTTTGTTGTGTTTATCATCGCACAGACGTTTTTTCCAAAAAAAACGAATTTTCGGGTTGTACACAGTACTGGAGCTTTGGGATGACAGTAGATGGGCCAGTGGTTCACACCGTGCATGCAAGTTGCATTGCTGTTTCTTGTGTTTCCAGGTGCAAAGACATTTCTTCGGATAAAAAAAAACTGATAAAAAAAAACAGATGGCAGCCTGTACAAAGTACTTGAGCAGAGCGCTGCTGTAACAGCTGGTGGTCCAGTGGTAAAACCCTGTGCACAGTACTGGAGCTTTGGGATGACAGCAGATGGGCCAGTGGTTCACACCGTGCATGCAAGTTGTATTGCTGTTTCCTGTGGTTCCAGGTGCAAAGACATTTCTTCTGATAAAAAAACAGATGGCAGCCTGTACAAAGTACTTGAGCAGAGCGCTGCTGGAACGGCTGGTGGTCCAGTGGTAAAACCCTGGGCTGTTGTCTCGCAGGCGTGGTTTCAAACCCGGGGTCCGGCACTCTCAAATTTTAGGTCCCTGATGCTCTGGCAAAAATTTCAGTATGCAATTGACTGACATATGATGCAGGCTGAACTAACCCCCCCCCGGACTGGGGGACCCCTCCCCTACTGGGGGAGTAGGGGGGGGTCTGGGTGGGTGGGTGGGTGGGTCAGCTTGGGTGGGTGGGTGGCTTGGCCAGTCCTGAGGCAGCCCCAAAATGACCCCCCCCCCCCCTCTAGTTGCTAAGCAAAGGTCTGTCACCGGCACCGATACAGATACTGGTATGAGGAGGTATCAGAGGGTGAAAAAATGCGTTTTGACGCTGGAAGGGTCAAGCACACCATGAGGAGGTTTTTGTTTTTGTTTTTTGTTTTTTTAGTGCTTTGTTTTTGGGTATCCCGGAGAACGCAGGGTGGATGTAGCAATCTGGCCACTTGTGGGTCCCCCAACTTCTTTACCCTATCAACCCATTGTAGAGCGGGCATCCGGCATTGGGCCAGCTGTGGCAAGCCACAATTCTAGCCCATACATTCAACAACCGGCACATGGTGCAGCACCACAATTTGGTAAAGTGACTCCCAATGTCATTGTAGATGGTCTTCGGCGTGCCAAATACCTTGGGCTAGTGGCCAATCCTCTAGCGGGCAACTGATCCCGAAGTTAGGCCCTTGCCCTGCGCCGGTCTCCAAGAGGTGTCCGCTCCGAGGTTTCCATTGTGGCGGTAGAGGCAGCCATATACCTCCTTGTTGTGTCGGACGGGGGGCATAGTGAACTTATCGGTGGCCATGCTCTCCATTGGGAACTCCGGCAAGGGGGTCCAATTGGCGTTGATGGCCTGAGATCGGTTTAGCGGCTTGACCGCCCGGCACACTTGGCACGCACCATAGACTCTTTTGAGTGCTTTGCACAACCCCGGGGGAAAACTTGAAGTGCTGCTTCATGTCCCAGCCCATCTTCTCCAGTCCCGGGTGCAAGAGTTGTCGGTCATGCCATTCTTCGACCATCTAGCCCATGCGTGCATCTGGAATGAGCAGCTGGTTGTAGAGGAATAGCTTTCGGTCATCCGACTCGGGCTTGGAGCTGGCCTCCCAATGGGTGGAGCGTAGTCCTCGTCCCACACTAGCACTTGCTGATATTTGATTATAAACCCATTATTTTCTTCACTGGGATGCAGCTGGTTGCTTGACCGTAATAAGGTTTGGAACCTGTTAGTTTTGAAAATAACCGCTTTAAAAGGATTATTTTTACAAAAATAACCGGTTTTGCCGATTAATAGATTTCAAAATAACCGGTTTTTCCGATTAATTGCCCTTTAGTCACCAAAATCTTGCCATCGGCAGAAGAGAGCCCATACAAGTTGGAGCACAGTGATCAAAACTACGTCAGAAGTTGTAATTCAGCATCGGCCATCGTTTATTACTACCAAAGCCTCTATTGAGTGCAACAAGCCGACAAAATGCACCGCCCAAAAGAACCCAAAAAATTTAGAACCATTCATTGGTTTCAATGAGGTTTCAAAATTACCCGTTGTGCCAGATGTTTTGAAAATAACCTACATTGTTGCCGATAACCGGTTTTTCCGATTAATTGGTACAACCGGTTCCGCCCCCTAGACCGTAAACAGACCGGGTGGGAAGGAATCCCCATTTCAGAAGCCAGCAAGATGCAATTGTTTGCCGCGTCCACCATGAGCACTGGGTTGGTCTTTGTGTCACTGATAAACCCGTAGTTCAGCCACATGAATGGATGTGTGTCCCCACACAGAGGAAAAGCGTCAGTAAGTCCCCAAACCCAAGTTTCAGACCGTTTGTGGAGGTTTGTTGTTCCATAAAGGGGTTTTTTAAGCTTCTTATGCATGATTTCATCCGTTTTCACACATTTTTAGCCATTTTTTGTTCATTTAACAGATCCACTCCTTTCTAGGTTGATTTGTCCCCGGTTCGACTTTTCATACATCTTGATGTGTGGGTTGACTTGGGTAGGAATTACCCGTGATTGCCTGGCAATAGTTGCCACCTATAGGAGTGCACATGTGTTCCACTAGGGTCTGTCCATCTATGATCTATCATATCATGTCCGTGCTTGTATGATATTGTCATGTCATGTATGTATTGCCATTCCATTCCCATATATGCATCCATGAGTATGCATGCCCTCCACTCACCATTGGCAGGAGCAACATTGCCCCACATTTGCCATATATCCCTCACATCAACAAGCCCCTATGGGAACGTCCGCACTGTGTGCTTGGGAACTGACCTTTCTTGTTTGTTGGCTGTGGCAATTGCCTCACCGATGCATTCATTCACGGGATATTTTTTTGGCTTCCTGAGGGCGACATACTGGTGGGTCAGTGGTGAAAAGGTTGCAAAGCACGGCACTGCAACCTGCAAATGTGGACCGAGGCACAAACAAACGCTATAATGCACATGCGCTTGTTCAGTATAGTGCACACTGCCCTTGATGGGCACCAACATTTCAATGTTTAAAACAATTTCTTGCCTATTTCAGTGCCTTCTGCTTACGTATTGTGCAGTGCTCCGTTTTTGTTTTCACACGATTGTATCCGATTTTAAACTTGTTTTTTTTTACACAAAATGTGCAATCAAGCTTTTGGACAAACAGTTGTATTTAAAAAAAGGTTGAAATATTTGGCTTCCTAAAAAGTAAAGTAGTGTTGCATCCTTACACAAAAGTTGCAGTGGCTTCTACAAAAAAGTTGAAACTTTTGGGTTGTTTTTTTTTGCAGTGTAAAATAGGTTTGCATATGTGCACAAACGCTGCAGTGGATCTTAGGGAAAAAGGTGAAACACTTGGTTTTTGTTTTTCCTTTCGGTGTAAAATAGGTTACACAACAATCACATTGCATTTTAAAAGAAAATAGAATAGTTTTGTTTTTGTTCAGTTTTGCGCTCCACTTTCATAATTCAATCCGAAAATTGATCCATCCGTGCACGATCTTGCGAAGTCCGCTCACGGCGTTGCTTATCAGCGTCCGTCAACCACTCTTCAAGTCGCCCAAATCTGATATCCCACAATTTTCTCTCTTCGCCCAATTGCTTCGTTAGGATGCGTACTTGCGTCTCATATATTTCTCTCCCCATTTGATCAACCACTCTTGTGCGCCTCTTCACTCGCTGTGTTCGCTTGCTGCACCAATTGCTCCAACCCTCGCACTTTGGATTCCATAGCCACGTGCTTTTGTTGCAACAGTTGCCGATCGTGGTGTGTGGACTCTTTGACTTGTCCCACTCGCAGTGCAAGCCGTTCTTGTGTACGTTGGCCGTCCTCCATTTGGTGTTGCAAACGCTCTTGATCACCATGTGTGCTCGTCATGCCTTGTTTCATGGTGTCCTTCAATTGCATGATATCATTGTCTTGGCGTTCCATGGCACTCCTAAGCTCTTGTAGTTGGCCGGCGAGTCGTTTGCATTCTCCTTGTCCGGCCATGTCGGATTGTATTTCACGCATCTGTCTCTCAAGGCGCCGTGTATCTCCTTGATGCTCCCTTGATTGTTTGACATCTTCGTCGTGTTGATTCAAGGGCGTTTGAAGGTCTCGAATGTGTTCTTCCATCCGATCATGATCAATTATTTTATCATGTTCGCTCTCCATTGGTTCTTGTTCCAATTTTTCAACACGTTGCACGAGCTTCCTATCCTCTTGATTCGGTGTCATGCGTTGTAACACATCTTCCATCACCTGGTTATGAATTTTCTTGGCTATGGCAGTCACGAGGCTCTTGGGCACATGCACAGTTGCATTTTCCGACCTTTCATATGCTTCATCTGCATCTTCGGTTTGTGAAACGCGGCGCTTTTTTGGTTTCTCAAAGCGCACCGAGTGGTCCTTTCCCCTTGGTGTGATACCCATTTTGAATAACGGTCGCCTTGTATCGCCAAACGACACCCGTCGATTTGATCGACTCCCGGATTTGTCAACCGAAGCCTGTTGAGTCGGCGTCACGTATTGTTTATGTAGGGCATCGAGTAGTGCCTCAATAGACGAATCAACTTGCCGACCTTTCTCCGTGACTACCTTCGTTGTAACCGATGCATCTTGGCAATCAATGGATTGTGAGGCTTGCTCGTCGTGATTTTCCACCGATTCGCTCATTGCAAAAGAAATAGAAAGCAAGCACCCTTCTTGAAATGTCCAAAGCCTTGATAAACCCAAAGGGGACGTGTTTCGTCACACCGATAAGCACAAGATTGTCCTCGGTGTCTATTTTTGGTGGTGATATTGGTGAAGTGACACACACGCCCCACTTTTGCAAAAAAAAAACCACCAAGGTTCCCGAATGCACCCAATGCACAATGGAGGTCACGAGGTATACCGCAAAGGCCAAATTCAAATCCACTTCTGAATTATTGATAACATAATGTCATCTTGTGCTTATCTACAAAGGAGGCAACACAAAGATAAGCACATTCCTACCAAAAAACGAAAGCATGAGAGCAAAATCAATACTCAATGCAACACAAAGCTACATAACAAATGATTCCAAAAAGGAATAAACTCAAAACAATATCAAAGCAAATTCAAGCAACAAAGTGAACCATCAAGACATGGAAGGATAGCAACACCAAAACACACAAAGAGGAGAAGAGGAGAAGAGAAGCAAGCATTGTGATGACAACATGCCCCACATCGCAATGCAACAAACATCCACGCAAACTACAATATGGGGATGCAAACTCCAAACAATTCATACATCTCAAAATGAATTTGGGGAGAGAAAGCCAAACATAACTGAGGCAAACATGACACATCAAAACCTCAATATCTCAAAGACCATGAACCCAAGCGGGGCCATGTTCCATCCAATTCAGGGGGGGAATGGGTGCAGAACGGGCCCCCATGTGCCCTCTAACCCCATGCATGACCCCAATGTCCCATGTGCCAAGGAGAAGACGCCCGGTGGGAGCGCGCCCCTTGTCATGGGCCCCCAAGCGGGGCCATGTTCCATCCAATTCAGGGGGGGAATTGGTGCAGTACGGGCTCCCATGTGCCCTCTAATCCCATGCATGACCCCAACGCCCCACGTGCCAAGGGGAAGACGCCCGGTGGGAGCGCGCCACTTGTCATGGGCCCGCAAGCGGGGCCATGTTCAATCCATTCCAGGGGGGGGAGGGGTATAGTACGGGCCCCCAAGTGCCCTCTAACCCCGTGCATGACCCCAACGCCCCACGTGCCAGGGGGAAGACGCCCGTTGGGAGCGCACCCCTTGTCATGGGCCCCCAAGCGGGGCCATGTTCCATCCAATTCAGGGGGGGAATGGGTGCAGTACGGGCCCCCATGTGCCCTCTACTCCCATGCATGACCCCATTGCACCACGTGCCAAGGACACGACGAACCGAGGGAGCGCGCCCCCTGTCTTCGCACCAAATCACTCAGATTGCATTCCATTACTTCTTTGCCCTGCCCTTTCCCTTGCCTTTACCGCCCCCTTTCTTGGGCGCCGGCGGTGCGGGGTTCAGAATTTGATCCAATGGAAAGTATGCGGCATCCGTTGTTGGCACAAACCAGGGGGTTGGGCCAACATTGCATGCCCATGGACAATGGGACTTGGGAGCCTTGCGTGTATAAGTATGGATGTGGGATGAGAATTTGACTACTTGGGGTGGCTTGAGAGAAGGGGAGGGTTGCAAGTTGCAATGATTGGGTGCTAGATGTTTTTTTATTTGAGGCATGGCGGTCATCCGCCCAAAGCATTGCATCAAAGCGGCCTAACCATGGGCAAAGCGAGCGTTCATGGTGAGCTGAAGTTCTCCGAAGGACAACCGCGGGTATTTACAAACCAAGTCAGGGTGAAAACACTGCATGAGCTGCACCATGGGCCTGAAAAGGTTAAAATACTAGTGGAGGCCACTTCGGTGAAAGATGCAAAGGGATATATAGCCTATACCAAGGCAAAAGGAAGAATCACACAAAAAACATTGAAAACTGGACCAGTGGATTGAGCGAAGAGAAGTGAGCAAGTGCAGGAGCAAAAAGAAAAAACAGAATGGAACAATCTGGCTTGCCTGAAGTCAGTCTGGAGACCTGTAGCTGACCTGAGAATTACTAAAGTACAAAGCCCGTTCATTCTGCTCAAGTCTTGCGCTCTTGCCTAAATGGTTGTGAAAAAATAGAAAAGAAAAGTTCCAATTGATGGCTCAAACAAAAAAGACTCAATGGATCGGTAAGGTTTCGTGGTGCGCGGTGTTGTGCATGTAGTGGTGCAGTGTGGTGCAGTGTGGTGGCGGTGCTGTGGCCTACAGTGTAGGTGGGTGGTGGGTGAAGGCTGATGTGTTAGATGTCTGTTGGTTGCTGGCTGCTTGTTGGTGGATGTTGGCGGCTGGCTGCTGGCTGCTCGCTACTGGCTGCTTGCTGCTGGTTGCTTGTTGATTAGTATATGCTACTGGTTGCTTGCTGTTGGTCGCTAGCTGCTAGATGTTGGTTGCCGCTGTAGCTTCTCGCTTGCTGCGGGCTGCTGTCTGGTGGCTGATCGCTGTTGGCTGGCGGGTGATGGAGATGATTGGGTGCTAGATGTAGCTTGGGAGGAGTGGACACCCTGAGACAAGCGGGCAATACCGGAGGGTGGTGGAACCGAAAGGGAGGGTGTAAATGGGGAAGGGGTGGGCACACTGCGAAGCATAACTACATCATCACTCCGCTCTTCGTGCATCGGTTGGTGAGCACAAGGCACTTCGGGGTAAGCGGGGACGAAGGGGGGTACAAAGGTGAGGGTGACGTACACTTGTGGTGGGGGTAGGTGGGGGGCTGGGACGTTGGGCTCTGCTGTGTTTTCCTTTTTTTTCTTTCCGCCGGTAGCCATCTCCGAAGCCTTTTGTTTTTGTGCTCTGGTGGGTGGCTTTGCTGGATTGTCCGCTTTAAGGTCACCCAATGGTTTCCTTTGCGTGTCAATCCACGTCCGCAAAGTAAATCTAGCATCTTCAAAGCGTTCTTGTGAAACAATCGCCACATCCACAAACATACTTGATATGCGGTGACGTTGGTGAGGTACATCTCATCTTCTCGGCGATCCTTGCTGCCGGGCTTCTTGCGGTTGACCCAGGCTGCGTGCCACCCAGCTGTGCAGAAATGTGTGGCACGGCCCAGAAGCAGAAAAAAAAAATGTGAAACGAACGACATCGACGTGGGGGACATCGAAAGGCACAACACCTGTACTCCACCCCATTGAACAATCACATACATGTCTGTTGTTTGATCTGGAACACGATGAACGCGTTGTGCTTCAGCGTGGCCGCGCTCCCCCAACTGCCCAGGTGGCCCCCCTTGGCGAGCCACTGCTTGTGGCTATCCGGGAAAAGCGGTGCGGGCATAAAGAAAGGGCTGAGGTACAGGAGGATGCGTAGCTCGCGCAAAACGTGGGTTCCGGCCTCCAGAAGCGTGATGTCGGTTACGTGCGGAACGCGGAACACGCCTTGCACTGATATGCGACACGAGTTATTCGAGTTCCAGAGGCACACCTAGAAGCGAACGCTTAGAACACGCGCGGCACACGGAGCACGAAAGCCAAGGTAGAGGCAACGGCACGATACGCTTCTCACATGGAAAACGGTGGAAATGAACAAAACGGATGCTTCCATGACGTCCGGCACGTTCGAAAACCCCCCTGAACAACAAAACTTTATGGATTCATTTTTGACGAACAAAAAACGTTGATTCCGTTCTCCGCGTGGTAGACAAAGGAATATGTTTGTATACATTCCTCGGTGCCAAGTGGTTGTTTGACGTGTGGAGGAGTGCATGGATGTTTTTGTAGTCTAGTGCGCATCGTATGTGTTCCATACCCCGTTTGTGTAGTGTGCGTGCGTTACACTTTGCTCCTGTCTGTCCAATATAACACAAACCGCTGGTTGTTGACCACAGAATATATATCCACGTACCCTCTTGGAACACGGATACCCTTGGTGTGACTTTGCGCATATGGTGTATCTTGCGCACCCATGAGTGAGGTGACAAATGCAGATTACGGTTCACCTCGTCCCATGATTTGCCCACGCTGGTCCATTGTTTGTGTGGTTGTGACCACCATTTTGGACGCTTATTCGCTTGTAACTTGCACTCCGGGTTGAGTGCCGCGTGTCGTGCACGGGCCTGGCTTGCTGCGAAAGCTACAAACGCCTGGCCTTGTGGTGGGGATGGGGTGGTAACTGATGACAGGTCCTGCCTGTGGACGTGTGCTCCAACTTGCTTAAGCTGTTGTCCGAGCGTGGCTACCACGCACGATGCATCAATGGGACGTGTCTGTCGCATGAGTTCGCTTTCGTATATCCATACCTGAACTCTGGAGTCATTGTCAGGCAAACGGATACGTGCAGCAGGGTGCAGGGCTGTTGCTTGGAACTCGGAACTTGCTGTGTGTAGTCGTGCGTTTCGCGCATGCGCTGTTTGTGTGAGCAGACGTATAGCCTCGTGTGCAGAGGTGGGGAGAATGAACACTCCTCGTATCGCATCAGTTTTACTGGCCAAGCCACAAAATTCGTGTATGTTTGTTACAGTAGACCCATGGTCGAATGAGGCATTGTGCCCTTGTGCGACATTGGTCTCGTGTGTGGCGGTCAGGATTTGACTGAGGACCAGGTCGCACATCGTTGGGGTGACAACCCATGACGTTCCTTCTTGGTTTGCATGTAACAGGCTAGTGTGTGTGATTGCACGAGTCCACTGTTGTGCATTGTCAACAGATAGCGCAGTGAAAAAATTGCAGTCTGTGGACATTGCATCTCTTCCAATGTGGCCTGATGTTCTAAACAGGGTGAGTGTGTCAAACCAGGAGTGTGTGAGAGGGAAGGGGAAAGATGTGCAGTGTAATTTTGCAGATAGGGAGCACAGTACACTCTCAAGGAATTTTTGTATGTCATCCACGGCCACTTCTGTCCAAGTGAGTATGGACTCCATGTGTGCCCAATGTTCCCACATTCGAAGTAGCATTGAACACCGTCGCAGTCCATCATGCAGTCGGACATACGCAGGCTTGTTGTTATCGGCTAACGGCAATTTTCTGTGCACCTGCCATGGTGGGAAGACTGGGAACAAAGGAAAGCAGTCCTCCTCAGCCCGCGTTGTCTGTGCTCGTTGCAATGCTTCAGCAATTTCTTGTCGTTCAACCAGCCCAATTTGGTATCTCTTCATCAGCTTTTTTCGGAACCGTTGTTCAATAACAGGTTCACCGTCCTGTGGCAGTCCGAGTGTCCGCAATCAGCGCACAGTGTTTTGCTGCCTCGGCCCGGTAGTCCCACAAGCGTAATTGCGTCAGCTGTGCGTTTGAAACACAAATACGTCGCAGTTCCCAGAATTTCAGCTCCAACTGCTATTGGCGTCCTTGGCCGTTCTTTGTAAAAGCTTCATGTAGGTCCGCTGCAACTCGGGCCGCATGTTCCTCCGTCTGGTAGATCAGGTTGTGTGCTGTCCAGCCAGTAACCGCATTTTGGGTATACCGTGTGAAGTACAGGTTGCATCGGCCCATATCTCTTTTTTTCGTCTTTGTTACTTTCGCTGGCGCCGTGGACCAATGACCCCTGTTTCCTGTCACCACATAGTAGACAACGTCTTTTTGGGGCTTTTCCACCCAGTTCGTGAGGACTGCTTTTTCTGGTGGGCTCAGCGCATCGTCGATCACGTCCGTACCAGTGTATTCCTCCAATAAGTCCTCTTCATCCTCGTCCATTGTACCCTCGGACTCCCGGGATGCCTCCTCAGCTGGCTTACGTTTGCGGTCTTTGGACTGTTGACTTGGCTTGCTAATGAGCTGGGCCAGGATCTGGTCCAGTTTCGAGTCCTGATTATCCAAACGTCCTGACAGTTTATCAATCCGCTTGTTTGTTTCCTCAATATCTTTCTTCCAGGGTGTGTCTGATGTAGATGGTACAGTAGGTGACGGTGCAGGTTGCTTCACAGTCGGCGTAGACGCAGTCACAGATGTGCCCTCATTGTAATAAGACGCAGCGCCCTGTTCTCCCTCGTGCCTCATGTTCTCCAAAACCGCCTTCGCTGCAGACATAGCTTCAGAAGTAGAAAATAGGAATCGTGCACCCTTGTCAACCGCCGTCACTGTCATGATGCAGGGTGCTATCGTATGCAGATACGTCAGTTCTGCATTGGTCGGTGACCGTGTCCACCCCGTGATATCCGCATGTGGCCCCACAGGGCGGGGCTTTTCGGTCGTCTCGTAGGTAAATGCCGCTGATGGCGGTGGCACTTGCGTCGCTGCAGCACTTGCAGAAGAGCTTACATGCACTCACTGTCGATATTGTTGACACAGTGGACGTGGAGTCATTTTTCTGTGCCCACTTCTCCTTCCGCTTCGTATCCGCTTGCTAGCTCGCTGCCTGCGCCTCGGGGTTTTCGTCCTCTGGGCATAGTTTCACTGTATGGCCCAGTTTCTCACAGTTCCAGCAACGCACCTTGCTCCAGCGCTCCTTGTCCTCCGCGGTTGATTTGGCGATCATGTTGGACAGGATCTCCTGTTTTCGCACCTTGGTCAGCAGTTCGGGGTGGAGCGTTGTACATTCCGCGGTAGTGTGGCTACACCACCCGTGGTGTGAACAGAGAAGCGCAGTGCTGAGAATAGGCGCAGATGTGGGTGCACACGATGATACATTGAATGCAGTAGACATGATATTCGTCGTGGTAGATGTAATTGGTATCGTTGATATCGTTGATGAGAGTTCGTATGTACTCGTTGGTAACGGTCAAATTGAATTTTCTTGGCTATGGCATTCACGAGGCTCTTGGGCACATGCACAGTTGCATTTTCGGACCTTTCATATGCTTCATCTCCATCTTCGGTTTGTGAAACGCGGCGCTTTTTTGGTTTCTCAAAGCGCACCGAGTGGTCCTTTCCCCTTGGTGTGATACCCATTTTGAATAACGGTCGCCTTGTATCGCCAAACGACACCCGTCGATTTGATCGACTCCCGGATTTGTCAACCGAAGCGTGTTGAGTCGGCGTCACGTATTGGTCGTGTAGGGCATCGAGTAGTGCCTCAATAGACGAATCAAATTGCCGACCTTTCTCCGTGACTACCTTCGTTGTAACCGATGCATCTTGACAATCAATGGATTGTGAGGCTTGCTCGTCGTGATATTCCACCGATTCGCTCATTGCAAAAGAAATAGAAAGCAAGCACCCCTCTTGAAATGTCCAAAGCCTTGATAAACCCAAAGGGGACGTGTCTCGTCACACCGATAAGCACAAGATGGTTATCTTGGTGTCTATTTGTGATGGTGATATTGGTGAAGTGACACACACGCCCCACTTTTGCAAAGTAAAATCCACCAAGGTTCCCGAATGCACCCAATGCACAATGGAGGTCACGAGGTATACCGCAAAGGCCTAATTCAAATCCACTTCTGAATTATTGATAACATAATGTCATCTTGTGCTTATCTACAAAGGAGGCAACACAAAGATAAGCACATTCCTACCAAACACGAAAGCATGAGAGCAAAATCAATACTCAATTCAACACAAAGCTACATAACAAATGATTCCAAAAAGGAATGAACTCAAAGCAATATCAAAGCAAATTCAAGCAACAAAGTAAACCATCAAGACATGAAAGGATACCAACACCAAAACACACAAAGGACAAGAGGAGAAGAGAAGCAAGCATTGTGATGACAACATGCCCCACATCACAATGCAACAAACATCCACGCAAACTACAATATGGGCTTGCAAACTCCAAACAATTCATACATCTCAAAATGAATTTGGGGAGAGAAAGCCAAACATAACTCAAGCAAACATGACACATCAAAACCTCAATATCTCAAAGACCATGAAGCCATCACCTCTATCTAAGATGATTACTACTCTAACGACTAATCATGGCACATAACTGAAGGTCCTTCGATGATACCAAGGGAGATTGACCAAGAATCACCAACGGAATCGTGCATGACCCAACCAAACAGGATCTCCCTTATCAGCGAAATCTAATTGTCGTTCCCCCTCGATCTCCCAACATACGGCCATGAAACTCTGGTGTCTACTCGGCCTAAACAGAAATCCGTGACAGAGACTAATAATTCACCAAATTATTTGTCTACATAGAACACATCGTTCAAGCTCTGTGAATGATTGTCTAACAATTCCTTCTGCTCCTCCTCGGCGTCGCGTCGTGCATTTGCGACTGTTCTTCTATCTGTCAGTCTGTCTGTCTGGGCGCCTGTGGACTAACAGAGATATTCCAGCCCTATTGCACATGACCCCAACGCCCCATGTGCCAAGGGGAAGATGCCCGGTGGGAGCGCGCCCCTTGTCATGGGCCCCCAAGAGGGGCCATGTTCAATCCATCCAAGGGGGGGGAGAGGTGCAGTACGGGTCCCCAAGTGTCCTCTAACCCCATGCATGACCCCAACGACCTACGTGCCAAGGGGAAGATGCCCGGTGGGAGCGCGCCCCTTGTCATGGGCTCCCAAGCGGGGCCATGTTCCATCCAATTCAGGGGGGGAATGGGTGCAGTACGGGCCCCCATGTGCCCTCTAACCCCATGCATGACCTCAACGTCCCACGTGCCAAGGGGAAGACGCCCGGTGGGAGCGCGCCCCTTGTCATGGGCTCCCAAGCGGGGCCATGTTCCATCCAATTCAGGGGGGGAATGGGTGCAGTACGGGCCCCCATGTGCCCTCTAACCCCATGCATGACCTCAACGTCCCACGTGCCAAGGGGAAGACGCCCGGTGGGAGCGCGCCCCTTGTCATGGGCCCCCAAGCGGGGCCATGTTCCATCCAATTCAGGGGGGGAATGGGTGCAGTACGGGCTCCCATGTGCCCTCTAATCCCATGCATGACCCCAACGCCCCACGTGCCAAGGGGAAGACGCCCGGTGGGAGCGCGCCACTTGTCATGGGCCCCCAAGCGGGGCCATGTTCAATCCATTCCAGGGGGGGGAGGGGTGTAGTACGGGCCCCCAAGTGCCCTCCAACCCCGTGCATGACCCCAATGCCCCACGTGCCAGGGGGAAGACGCCCGTTGGGAGCGCGCCCCTTGTCATGGGCCCCCAAGTGGGGCCATGTTCCATCCAATTCAGGGGGGGAATGGGTGCAGTACGGGCCCCCACGTGCCCTCTAATCCCATGCATGACCCCATTGCACCACGTGCCAAGGACACGACGAACCGAGGGAGCGCGCCCCCTGTCTTCGCACCAAATCACTCAGATTGCATTCCATTACTTCTTTGCCCTGCCTTTCCCTTGCCTTTACCGCCCCCTTTCTTGGGCGCCGGCGGTGCGGGGTTCAGAATTTGATCCAAGGAAAAGTATGCGGCATCCGTTGTTGGCACAAACCAGGGGTTTGGGCCAACATTGCATGCCCATGGACAATGGGACTTGGGAGCCTTGCGTGTATAAGTATGGATGTGGGATGAGAATTTGACTACTTGGGGTGGCTTGAGAGAAGGGGAGGGTTGCAAGTTGCAATGATTGGGTGCTAGATTTTTTTTTTTTGAGGCATGGCGGTCATCCGCCCAAAGCATTGCATCAAAGCGGCCTAACCATGGGCAAAGCGAGCGTTCATGGTGAGCTGAAGTTCTCCGAAGGACAACCGCGGGTATTTACAAACCAAGTCAGGGTGAAAACACTGCATGAGCTGCACCATGGGTCTGAAAAGGTTAAAATACTAGTGGAGGCCACTTCAGTGAAAGATGCAAAGGGATATATAGCCTATACCAAGGCAAAAGGAAGAATCACAAAAAAAACATTGAAAACTGGACCAGTGGATTGAGCGAAGAGAAGTGAGCAAGTGCAGGGGCAAAAAGAAAAAACACACTGGAACAATCTGGCTTGCCTGAAGTCAGTCTGGAGACCTGTAGCTGACCTGAGAATTACTAAAGTACAAAGCCCGTTCATTCTGCTCAAGTCTTGCGCTCTTGCCTAAATGGTTGTGAAAAAATAGAAAAGAAAAGATCGAATTGATGGCTCAAACAAAAAAGACTCAATGGATCGGTAAGGTTTCGTGGTGCGCAGTGTTGTGCATGTAGTGGTGCAGTGTGGTGCAGTGTGGTGGCGGTGCTGTGGCCTACAGTGTAGGTGGGTGGTGGGTGAAGGCTGATGTGTTAGATGGCTGTTGGTTGCTGGCTGCTTGTTGGTGGATGTTGGCGGCTGGCTGCTGGCTGCTCGCTACTGGCTGCTTGCTGCTGGTTGCTTGTTGATTAGTATATGCTACTGGTTGCTTGCTGTTGGTCGCTAGCTGCTAGATGTTGGTTGCCGCTGTAGCTTCTCGCTTGCTGCGGGCTGCTGTCTGGTGGCTGATCGCTGTTGGCTGGCGGGTGATGGAGATGATTGGGTGCTAGATGTAGCTTGGGAGGAGTGGACACCCTGAGACAAGCGGGCAATAACGGAGGGTGTTGGAACCGAAAGGGAGGGTGTAAATGGGGAAGGGGTGGGCACACTGCGAAGCATAACTACATCATCACTCCGCTCTTCGTGCATCGGTTGGTGAGCACAAGGCACTTGGGGGTAAGCGGGGACGAAGGGGGGTACAAAGGTGAGGGTGACGTACACTTGTGGTGGGGGTAGGTGGGGGGCTGGGACGTTGGGCTCTGCTGTGTTTTCCTTTTTTTTCTTTCCGCCGGTAGCCATCTCCGAAGCCTTTTGTTTTTGTGCTCTGGTGGGTGGCTTTGCTGGATTGTCCGCTTTAAGGTCACCCAATGGTTTCCTTTGCGTGTCAATCCACGTCCGCAAAGTAAATCTAGCATCTTCAAAGCGTTCTTGTGAAACAATCGCCACATCCACAAACATACTTGATATGCGGTGACGTTGGTGAGGTACATCTCATTATCTCGGCGATCCTTGCTGCCGGGCTTCTTGCGGTTGACCCAGGCTGCGTGCCACCCAGCTGTGCAGAAATGTGTGGCACGGCCCAGAAACAGAAAAAAAAATGTGAAACGAACGACATCGACGTGGGGGACATCGAAAGGCACAACACCTGTACTCCACCCCATTGAACAATAACATACATGTCTGTTGTTTGATCTGGAACACGATGAACGCGTTGTGCTTCAGCGTGGCCGCGCTTCCCCAACTGCCCAGGTGGCCCCCCTTGGCGAGCCACTGCTTGTGGCTATCCGGGAAAAGCGGTGCGGGCATAAAGAAAGGGCTGAGGTACAGGAGGACGCGTAGCTCGCGCAAAACGTGGGTTCCGGCCTCCAGAAGCGTGATGTCGGTTACGTGCGGAACGCGGAACACGCCTTGCACGGATATGCGACACGAGTTATTCGAGTTCCAGAGGCACACCTAGAAGCGAACGCTTAGAACACGTAACACGCGTAACACGCGCGGCACACGGAGCACGAAAGCCAAGGTAGAGGCAACGGCACGATACGCTTCTCACATGGAAAACGGTGGAAATGAACAAAATGGATGCTTCCATGACGTCCGGCACGTTCGAAAACCCCCCGGAACAACAAAACTTTATGGATTCATTTTTGACGAACAAAAAACGTTGATTCCGTTCTGCGCGTGGTAGACAAAGGAATATGTTTGTATACATTCCTCGGTGCCAAGTGGTTGTTTGACGTGTGGAGGAGTGCATGGATGTTTTTGTAGTCTAGTGCGCATCGTATGTGTTCCATACCCCGTTTGTGTAGTGTGCGTGCGTTACACTTTGCTCCTGTCTGTCCAATATAACACAAACCGCTGGTTGTTGACCACAGAATATATATCCACGTACCCTCTTGGAACACGGATACCCTTGGTGTGACTTTGCGCATATGGTGTATCTTGCGCACCCATGAGTGAGGTGACAAATGCAGATTACGGTTCACCTCGTCCCATGATTTGCCCACGGTGGTCCATTGTTTGTGTGGTTGTGACCACCATTTTGGACGCTTATTCGCTTGTAACTTGCACTCCGGGTTGAGTGCCGCGTGTCGTGCACGGGCCTGGCATGCTGCGAAAGCTACAAACGCCTGGCCTTGTGGTGGGGATGGGGTGGTAACTGATGACAGGTCCTGCCTGTGGACGTGTGCTCCAACTTGCTTAAGCTGTTGTCCGAGCGTGGCTACCACGCACGATGCATCAATGTGACGTGTTTGTCGCATGAGTTCGCTTTCGTATATCCATACCTGAACTCTGGAGTCATTGTCAGGCAAACGGATACGTGCAGCAGGGTGCAGGGCTGTTGCTTGGAACTCGGAACTTGCTGTGTGTAGTCGTGCGTGTCGCGCATGCGCTGTTTGTGTGAGCAGACGTATAGCCTCGTGTGCAGAGGTGGGGAGAATGAACACTCCTCGTATCGCATCAGTTTTACTGGCCAAGCCACAAAATTCGTGTATGTTTGTTACAGTAGACCCATGGTCGAATGAGGCATTGTGCCTTTGTGCGACATTGGTCTCGTGTGTGGCGGTCAGGATTTGACTGAGGACCAGGTCGCACATCTTTGGGGTGACAACCCATGACGTTCCTTCTTGGTTTGCATGTAACAGGCTAGTGTGTGTGATTGCACGAGTCCACTGTTGTGCATTGTCAACAGATAGCGCAGTGAAAAAATTGCAGTCTGTGGACATTGCATCTCTTCCAATGTGGCCTGATGTTCTAAACACGGTGAGTGTGTCAAACCAGGAGTGTGTGAGAGGGAAGGGGAAAGATGTGCAGTGTAATTTTGCAGATAGGGAGCACAGTACACTCTCAAGGAATTTTTGTATGTCATCCACGGCCACTCGTGTTCAAGTGAGTATGGACTCCATGTGTGCCCAATGTTCCCACATTCGAAGTAGCATTGAACACCGTTGCAGTCCATCATGCAGTCGGACATACGCAGGCTTGTTGTTATCGGCTAACGGCAATTTTCTGTGCACCTGCCATGATGGGAAGACTGGGAACAAAGGAAAGCAGTCCTCCTCAGCCCGCGTTGTCTGTGCTCGTTGCAATGCTTGAGCAAATTCTTGTTGTTCGACCAGCGCAATTTGGTATCTCTTCATCAGCTTTGTTCGGAACCATTGTTCAATAACAGGTTCACCGTCCTGTGGCAGTCCGAGTGCTTGCGCAATCAGCGCACAGTGTTTTGCTGCCTCGGCCCGGTAGTCCCACAAGCGTAATTGCGTCAGCTGTGCGTTTGAAACACAAATACGTCGCAGTTCCCAGAATTTCAGCTCCAACTGCTATTGGCGTCCTTGGCCGTTCTTCGTAAAAGCTTCATGTAGGTCCGCTGCAATTCGGGCCGCATGTTCCTCCGACTGGTAGATCAGGTTGTGTGCTGTCCAGCCAGTAACCGCATTTTGGGTATACCGTGTGAAGTACAGGTTGCATCGGCCCATATCTCTTTTTTTCGTCTTTGTTACTTTCGCTGGCGCCGTGGACCAATGACCCCTGTTCCTGTCACCACATAGTAGACAACGTCTTTTTGGGGCTTTTCCACCCAGTTCGTGAGGAATGCTTTTTCTGTTGGGCTCAGCGCATCGTCGATCACGTCCGTACCAGTGTATTCCTCCAATAAGTCCTCTTCATCCTCGTCCATTGTACCCTCGGACTCCCGGGATGCCTCCTCAGCTGGCTTACGTTTGCGGTCTTTGGACTGTTGACTTGGCTTGCTAATGAGCTGGGCCAGGATCTGGTCCAGTTTCGAGTCCTGATTATCCAAACGTCCTGACAGTTTATCAATCCGCTTGTTTGTTTCCTCAATATCTTTCTTCCAGGGTGTGTCTGATGTAGATGGTACAGTAGGTGACGGTGCAGGTTGCTTCACAGTCGGCGTAGACGCAGTCACAGATGTGCCCTCATTGTAATAAGACGCAGCGCCCTGTTCTCCCTCGTGCCTCATGTTCTCCAAAACCGCCTTCGCTGCAGACATAGCTTCAGAAGTAGAAAATAGGAATCGTGCACCCTTGTCAACCGCCCTCACTGTCATGATGCAGGGTGCTATTGTATGCAGATACGTCAGTTCTGCATTGGTCGGTGACCGTGTCCACCCCGTGATATCCGCATGTGGCCCCACAGGGCGGGGCTTTTCGGTCGTCTCGTAGGTAAATGCCGCTGATGGCGGTGGCACTTGCGTCGCTGCAGCACTTGCAGAAGAGCTTACATGCACTCACTGTCGATATTGTTGACACAGTGGACGTGGAGTCATTTTTCTGTGCCCACTTCTCCTTCCGCTTCGTATCCGCTTGCTAGCTCGCTGCCTGCGCCTCGGGGTTTTCGTCCTCTGGGCATGGTTTCACTGTATGGCCCAGTTTTCCACAGTTCGAGCAACGCACCTTGCTCCAGCGCTCCTTGTCCTCCGCGGTTGATTTGGCGATCATGTTGGACAGGATCTCCTGTTTTCGCACCTTGGTCAGCAGTTCGGGGTGGAGCGTTGTACATTCCGCGGTAGTGTGGCTACACCACCCGTGGTGTGAACAGAGAAGCGCAGTGCTGAGAATAGGCGCAGATGTGGGTGCACACGATGATACATTGAACGCAGTAGACATGATATTCGTCGTGGTAGATGTAATTGGTATCGTTGATATCGTTGATGAGAGTTCGTATGTACTCGTTGGTAACAGTCAAATTGAATTTTCTTGGCTATGGCATTCACGAGGCTCTTGGGCACATGCACAGTTGCATTTTCGGACCTTTCATATGCTTCATCTCCATCTTCGGTTTGTGAAACGCGGCGCTTTTTTGGTTTCTCAAAGCGCACCGAGTGGTCCTTTCCCCTTGGTGTGATACCCATTTTGAATAACGGTCGCCTTGTATCGCCAAACGACACCCGTCGATTTGATCGACTCCCGGATTTGTCAACCGAAGCGTGTTGAGTCGGCGTCACGTATTGGTCGTGTAGGGCATCGAGTAGTGCCTCAATAGACGAATCAAATTGCCGACCTTTCTCCGTGACTACCTTCGTTGTAACCGATGCATCTTGACAATCAATGGATTGTGAGGCTTGCTCGTCGTGATATTCCACCGATTCGCTCATTGCAAAAGAAAGAGAAAGCAAGCACCCCTCTTGAAATGTCCAAAGCCTTGATAAACCCAAAGGGGACCTGTCTCGTCACACCGATAAGCACAAGATGGTTATCTTGGTGTCTATTTGTGGTGGTGATATTGGTGAAGTGACACACACGCCCCACTTTTGCAAAGTAAAATCCACCAAGGTTCCCGAATGCACCCAATGCACAATGGAGGTCACGAGGCATACCGCAAAGGCCAAATACAAATCCACTTCTGAATTATTGATAACATAATGTCATCTTGTGCTTATCTACAAAGGAGGCAACACAAAGATAAGCACATTCCTACCAAACACGAAAGCATGAGAGCAAAATCAATACTCAATTCAACACAAAGCTACATAACAAATGATTCCAAAAAGGAATAAACTCAAAACAATATCAAAGCAAATTCAAGCAACAAAGTAAACCATCAAGACATGAAAGGATACCAACACCAAAACACACAAAGAGGACAAGAGGAGAAGAGAAGCAAGCATTGTGATGACAACATGCCCCACATCACAATGCAACAAACATCCGGGCAAACTACAATATGGGCTTGCAAACTCCAAACAATTCATACATCTCAAAATGAATTTGGGGAGAGAAAGCCAAACATAACTCAAGCAAACATGACACATCAAAACCTCAATATCTCAAAGACCATGAAGCCATCACCTCTATCTAAGATGATTACTACTCTAACGACTAATCATGGCACATAACTGAAGGTCCTTCGATGATACCAAGGGAGACTTACCAAGAATCACCAACTGAATCGTGCATGACCCAACCAAACAGGATCTCCCTTATCAGTGAAATCCAATTGTCGTTCCCCCTCGATCTCCCAACATACGGCCATGAAACTCTGGTGTCTACTCGGCCTAAACAGAAATCCGTGACAGAGACTAATAATTCACCAAATTATTTGTCTATATAGAACACATCGTTCAAGCTCTGTGAATGATTGTGTAACAATTCCTTCTGCTCCTCCTCGGCGTCGCGTCGTGCATTTGCGACTGTTCTTCTATCTGTCAGTCTGTCTGTCTGGGCACCTGTGGACTAACAGAGATATTCCTATTGCACATGACCCCAACGACCTACGTGCCAAGGGGAAGATGCCCGGTGGGAGCGCGCCCCTTGTCATGGGCCCCGAAGAGGGGCCATGTTCAATCCATTCAAGGGGGGGGAGAGGTGCAGTACGGGTCCCCAAGTGCCCTCTAACCCCATGCATGACCCCAACGACCTACGTGCCAAGGGGAAGATGCCCGGTGGGAGCGCGCCCCTTGTCATGGGCCCCCAAGCGGGGCCATGTTCCATCCAATTCAGGGGGGGAATGGGTGCAGAACGGGCCCCCATGTGCCCTCTAACCCCATGCATGACCTCAACGTCCCACGTGCCAAGGGGAAGACGCCCGCTGGGAGCGCGCCCCTTGTCATGGGCCCCCAAGCGGGGCCATGTTCCATCCAATTCAGGGGGGGAATGGGTGCAGAACGGGCCCCCATGTGCCCTCTAATCCCATGCATGACCCCAACGCCCCACGTGCCAAGGGGAAGACGCCCGGTGGGAGCGCGCCCCTTGTCATGGGCCCCCAAGCGGGGCCATGTTCAATCCATTCCAGGGGGGGGGAGGGGTGTAGTACGGGCCCCCAAGTGCGCTCTAACCCCATGCATGACCCCAATGCCCCACGTGCCAGGGGGAAGACGCCCGTTGGGAGCGCGCCCCTTGTCATGGGCCCCCAACCGGGGCCATGTTCCATCCAATTCAGGGGGGGAATGGGCGCAGTACGGGCCCCCACGTGCCCTCTAATCCCATGCATGACCCCATTGCACCACGTGCCAAGGACACGACGAACCGAGGGAGCGCGCCCCCTGTCTTCGCACGACATCACTCAGATTGCATTCCATTACTTCTTTGCCTTGCCCTTGCCCTTGCCTTTACCGCCCCCTTTCTTGGGCGCCGGCGGTGCGGGGTTCAGAATTTGATCCAATGGAAAGTATGCGGCATCCGTTGTTGGCACAAACCCGGGGTTGGGCCAACATTGCATGCCCATGGACAATGGGACTTGGGAGCCTTGCGTGTATTATATATAATAAGTATGGACGTGGGATGAGAATTTGACTACTTGGGGTGGCTTGAGAGAAGGGGAGGGTTGCACATTGCAATGATTGGGTGCTAGATTTTTTTTTTCTGAGGCATGGCGGTCCCCCGCCCAAAGCATTGCATCAAAGCGGCCTAACCATGGGCAAAGTGAGCGTTCATGGTGAGCCGAAGTTCTCCGAAGGACAGCCGCGGGTATTTACAAACCAAGTCAGGGTGAAAAGACTGCATGAGCTGCACCATGGGCCTGAAAAGGTTAAAATACTAGTGGAGGCCACTTCGGTGAAAGATGCAAAGGGATATATAGCCTATACCAAGGCAAAAGGAAGAATCACAAAAAATGAACATTGAAAACTGGACCAGTGGATTGAGCGAAGAGAAGTGAGCAAGTGCAAAGGCAAAAAGAAAAACAGACTGGAACAATCTGGCTTGCCTGAAGTCAGTCTGGAGACCTGTAGCTGACCTGAGAATTACTAAAGTACAAAGCCCGTTCATTCTGCTCAAGTCTTGCGCTCTTGCCTAAATGGTTGTGAAAAAATAGAAAAGAAAAGTTCCAATTGATGGCTCAAACAAAAAAGACTCAATGGATCGGTAAGGTTTCCTGGTGCGCAGTGCTGTGCATGTAGTGGTGCAGTGTGGTGCAGTGTGGTGGCGGTGCTGTGTCCTACAGTGTAGGTGGGTGGTGGGTGAAGGCTGATGTGTTAGATGGCTGTTGGTTGCTCGCTGCTTGTTGGTGGATGTTGGCGGCTGGCTGCTCGCTACTCGCTACTGGCTGCTTGCTGCTAGTTGCTTGTTGACTAGTATATGCTACTGGTTGCTTGCTGTTGGTCGCTGGCTGCTAGATGTTGGTTGCCGCTGTAGCTTCTCGCTTGCTGCGGGCTGCTGTCTCGTGGCTGATCGCTGTTGGCTGACGGGTGCTGGAGATGATTGGGTGCTAGATGTAGCTTGGGAGGAGTGGACACCCCGAGACAAACGGGCAATACCGGAGGGTGGTGGAACCGGAAGGGAGGGTGTAAATGGGGAAGGGGTGGGCACCCTGCGAAGCATAACTACATCATCACTCCGCTCTTCGTGCATCGGTTGGTGAGCACAAGGCACTTGGGGGTAAGCGGGGACGAAGGGGGGTACAAAGGTGAGGGTGACGTACACTTGTGGTGGGGGTAGGTGGGGGGGTGGGACGTTGGGCTCTGCGGTGTTTTTCTTTTTTTTCTTTCCGCTGGTAGCCATCTCCGAAGCCTTTTGTTTTTGTGCTCTGGTGGGTGGCTTTGCTGGATTGTCCGCTTTAAGGTCACCCAATGGTTTCCTTTGCGTGTCAATCCACGTCCGCAAAGTAAATCTAGCATCTTCAAAGCGTTCTTGTGAAACAATCGCCACATCCACAAACTCCCTAGCCAAGGCACTCAATGGCAACCGGTTCCTTATTCTTTGGACCTCCCCTTGGCGCACCAATAGTGCCGCCTCCCCCTCCCCCTCGGGAACGATGCCTTCCACACTAGGTGCCTCCACGGGACAAGGACCAACACGCTCATGGTTGTGGTAAAGCTTCCCAACCACGTTCCGGGACATAAGCTCCAACTCCTCTTGCATAGGAGGCTCTTCCAAGAAATATTGGGAATGCACAAGGCCCAAGTGGAAATGCGAATGCGTCGTCGCGCAGTACCCGCCAAAAATGCCTACAAGGCATCCCAAGCATGGTAGGAAATGCACAAGTGCACACTAGGTCACGGTACAAGGTGTAGGTGCTAGATCCAAAGGAGGTCTGGACCGGCCCCGAAAGTTGAACATAGTGAGCTACATTGGTTCCTTTTCGAGAAACTTCAAAGATGGCTGCATTAGGCGCGGGGGTTGCCATTGTGGGGGGGAGATCCAACTCCAAAAGATCCTCCACCCTCCTTGTGGAGTCAGAACAGTTGTCAGAGGCGGGACGGGACAGGGCCTCGTATGCATTGTCAGGCAGCCTCTTCATGTCGTACCCAAAAGAAAGGACCATCTGATGGGCTGCCTCATCCCTCCCCCATGTGGTCAGCCGGTCCTTCATTGCCTCATACGGCATTAGAAAAATTTGCTGGGCTGTCTCATGGCGGGAGCGAAAGGAGCCTGTTGTCACACATGTGTCCAGATGCCCCCATTTCAAAATTATATCCGGGGCATGGGCCCGAGGATATCCGCAGATATCCGGGGCATATGACCCGGGATACAGCAGCGGTGCCATCCTGGGTCATATGCCCCGGATATCTGCTGATATCCCTGGGGCATGTAGCAAATCATGAAATTTGTAGATCAATCACCGCAAACAACAGAATCACCTAGGGTTGTGACCAATCAATGAAACCGCCTTTCCGAGGCGGTTCCAATGAGCCTATCAGCAACAATTTCCATTTTTTAACCGAAAAAATCGCTATTGTACCCAAAAGTAACCGTAGGTGTCAATGATGACATCGTTGTGACGTGAGGAATAATTTGATTCGGGCCCTGCGACGTAGAGACGTCAGGATAGCGTCCGGATGGCGTCAGGAGAGCGTCAGGATGGCGTCAGGATGGCGTCAGAATGGCGTTAGGATGGCGTCAGGATGGCGTCAGGATGCGTCAGGATTGCCGTCAGGATGCCGTCAGGGTGATGGGTAGTTTGGCGTCAGGATGGCGTCAGGTTGCGTCAGGATGCGTCAGGATGGCGTCAGGAAAACACCAGAATAGCATCAGGATGGCATCAGGGGGTGTCAGGGTGGCGTCAGGATGGCGTCAGGATGGCGTCAGGATATCATGGTGGCCTTGGGATGGCGTCAGGATAGCGTCAGGATAGCGTCAAGATAGCGTCAGGATGGCGCAACCAGGACCTGATGGCATCTCAGGGTGTCAATCGGGCCTCCAGGGTTAGGATAATTTAGCGTCAGGATGGCGTCAGGATGACGTCAAACGACGCGGGGCCCGAATCAATTCATAAAACATGTAATTTGCATTGAGGAAGAAATATAGGTAGAAAGAGTGGAATTGCGTCGTCGTTTTGTGGTTTGTGGTTCCAGTCAAAGCAGAGAAGAAACGGAAGGATAGGACACCTTCTCCATCCTCTCCGAAGATCGTCATTGATCTAACAGCGGAGGAGGAGTATGCCACCTTCCCGTTGACAAAATTGAGTGAGAAAGAACCTTCTATATATGTGCTCAACGAGAAAGAGAGCATTGTATATGAACGTGAGATGTACCATTCTCGTGCATGGGCTGCCCCAGCAACACCTCCCAAGGCCCCAGTAAGTCAAGATTTGTCCAATATTCCATCTCCTTTTGCCCAGGCTGCATTTGAAGAGCAACCCAAAAAAAAGGTGAAAAAGGAAGTGCAGGTGAAAAAGGAAATGCAATGTTACCGTTGTGATTATGCCATTAAGAAGAATGCAGTTGGTGGCCAACAATCGGTCACGTGTGACATTTGCCATGTTGTGTACCATATGTCTTGTGCCAAGCTCAGGTTTCCTCCGAAGTTTGGTTCCTGGGCCTGCGAATCTTGTGTCAGAGACATGATTGGCTCCCAATAGACCATCTATATGTGGCTATATTCCATGTTTGTAGAGAGCTTACTTGAAGCACCATGAGAGAAAGTGTGTCTCGGAATTGTTCCACTTGAAGTGTTGAGGCATCAAGGGCGAGGGAAGGGTTGCGCGCAAGGATCCCGGGTCATATGCCCCGGATATCTGCGGATATCCTCGGGCCCTAATGCCCCGGATATAAGAATTGGGCCTAATGACCCGGATATCTGCGCTATATCCCGGGGCATATGACCCGGATATCTCCCTACGGTTGATATCCGGGTCATATGCCCCGGGATACAGCGCAGATATCCGGGTCATAGGCCCAATTTTTGTATAAGGTCTATCACAATGACCATGAGTGCGTCAAAAACGTCGTTCAACTTTTTTCGCTTGGTGAGGCGGCCCTCCTTTGCCTACCTATGGATGCCCTCTACCCGTTGTGTGGACACAATCCCCCGTGTGAACACATCCACCTGGAAACAGCATGCCCAGTGTCCCACCTTGTCCCCTCCCTACGTAGCACTCAAATATGTATGTCCACTTGAAAAGATTGGGTCGCCAAGAATCTCAACATTCCACATGTGCTCGAAGACAACTATGGAGACTTGGCGGTGTGCACGGGCCATGAGGCGGACCAATTTAGTGAAAGTGTCGTGGCCAAGAACGCCTTTCAGGTTTTTGGCCACGTTCTTGGCAATGTGCCAGTAACACCAGAAGTGCCGGGCATTGGGGAAAACGGTGGCAACGGCCGCCGAAGCCTTCATACATGCATCCGTGAATATGACCACGGGCGCGATGCCCGCGGCCGCCAACCAGTGGGTAAACTGGTACTCAAAGTCGCGAATTTTTTCTTCCACCACAATGGATTGGCCCATCAGCACTGATTGCCCATAGTTGTTGACCCCAACGAAGAGGCCAATGTTCAGGTTATACCTATTACTTTGATAGGTATTATCATGGAGGATTAGATATGGGAAGCGCCGGGCAATAGCAAATTGCTCGACGCTCATCCAGAAGACATGGGATAGTTTCCCAGTGTCATCCTTCACCACATGGGTGTACCACCCATGTTTGTCCCCCTTTTCCTCAAGGCGGTTGACCAACTCATGGGCATCCAGCGCCGAGGAGTACCCTTTCTCATCATAAATATTTTGCACTTGTTTTGCGGTGATCTCGACTCCGCGGCTCCGCATGAAATTTACCACGTTGCGGGGGGGCATGAAGGCTTGTCCCAAGCTCATGATTAAATCGGCATCCTCACGAGACAAATTCACCGGACCAAGGAATTTTTTTTGCTTGGCCGTTTGCGGTGGAGCATTATGGTCTAGGCGAAGTCCTTTGGGACTCACGGACCACACCTCACGCATGCCATCCATCCGGCGAGAAATGTACACATTGAAGGGACAACAATCCGCCTTTGACTCCGGTGCATATGTTGGCACCGTCCTACTATCCTCGGGAAGGACCCCGGATTGGGCTGTTTTTGGCGGCCTACTTTGTGGCAATAAAAATATGCTTGGCCTTTTTTTTTATCGCCACGACGACTGAGAACATAGCCGTTCTCATCCGCCCAATCGCCCATGCGGGCACAAACTTCTTGGTGACTAGAGCCGGCAAACGCATGCACAACCGGCTCCCAAGTGGCACCCATCTCCGGAAACTTCATGCTGGCAGCTTCCTCAGAATTATCTTCCTCATCGGAGCACGCTTCATATGGGTCTTCTTTGAGGACCTCCGACGGTGCCGGAGACAAGGAAAGGGGACTGTGGTTGAGCTCAGATGATGTGTCTGACATCTGTGTCTGAAAAATAGCAGAACAGATGCGCTTGATGCTGGCATTTATAAAAATATGCTGTTCAGTTGCAGCAATCAATTCAATCAGAAAGTCAATTCCTTTTTTTTTCCCATTTTCAGTTAATCCAAGCGCAGGCGCCAGATGTGGGCAGATCCTTTAAGCCGTAGTCCATTCCCGCACTTATGACGCCTGGTATGACGATCAGTAGCGCAATGTGTCTATGATGCACGTATGATATACGACGCTCCAGGCACGATGTACACACATTCTGATGCGCCTTCGCTCCCATTTTGCTCTTGCACGGCGCCCTCGCTGCTGCCTCCAAAAAACTACGGGACATCACTAGCACACCTGCAATACATGGGGACATGACAGGAGGGGCCATGTCGCGTCTCGTTGCTTCTGTAGTCAGGTGCAATTTTTGTGGATGTTCTTGACTGCTTGATGCAGTTGCCCAGGGTCATTTGGTGGGGCTCTGTCAGGCCGATGAAATGTAGGAAACCAAGGCCCATGGAATGAGGATGGACGCTTTAGGGTTGTACTGTAGTTATGTTATATGTTCACTTAAGGTTTGCATTGCAGTGTGACGCACCCATTCTGCAACCATTTCCCACTCTGTCTAGGTGTACAATGCCCTTCGGATCTGCAGCAGGCGCAAGCCTTTGGAACGATGAACCTCGAGCAGGCAATGACGGAGTTGTGTTGATGGGCACAGACGCTGCACTGCAGCCCGGTGAGACATGTCTGAGCGACCGCCCCAAACAGCACCCTTATAGCTGCGAAAATTGCACCAGAGGTTGGGAACCCAGGGGAGGCATGGCGATAATGGGCGATGTTGGGCGATGCAAGTAAGTATTGTAATGGTGTCTTTCTTACATCATTTTGATGTCGCATCAAACCTCACATGATCTTGCTTTCAACAACTTGACCAGCCGGCTCAGATGCTGATGAAGGCAGCTGAAGGTTATGTGTGTATTTCACCTGCAGCTTCTGGAGTGAAGGACAATGTTGGTCGAACCGCTGTCTGTGTGAGCACCACCAAGCTGCACACAGGGAGGCAAAACGCAATGGTGGCATTATTCATACTTCAAGGAGGTGCAGCTTTCACTGCTCCAGCTGGTGAAGGTTTGGTTGTTGGCAGCAAGTATCGTAATGGTTCCTTATATATCTTACATATCTTGGCTCTCGTCTTAAGTCAGCACAACTGTCTTGTACAGTACATGAACAACCGGAGAGAAGATCACAACACACTACCGCAGATGAACTACGGTCATGACTGATATTGTGTTACATACATGGTATCAGTTGAAGGTCCGGCTTTCTGAAGCTTTCTGTTGTCCAGTGTTTCTCCGGGTTTTTTTCTGATCGCCTCACACCTCTGTTTTAGATGGGAAACCACTGCTTTTGATGTAAGGTTCTTTCAACTAGATGGGAAACCACTGCTTTTGATGTCAATTTCTTTCAATCAACTCACTTTTTTAGATGGCAGGTCACTGCTTTCCATAACAAACTAGAAACTCAGTGCAATTCAATTGCCTGCACCAAGCATGAACTCCACGCAACCATATCAACTGATGAAATGTCCGTCCTGTGCACAGGGAATATACGAAGGAACAACACAGATGCCAAAATTCGTGAAGCTATTCAGAAAACCAGTTTTTTTTACTGCGCCCCTCGTTGATCCCTTGCGCTGATGGCGACAAGACATCTGTGCATGCACAATTTGCAGAATTCACTGATAAGACAAACAATTCTGTATTTTATTTTCAAAGATGATGCAAATTTCAATAGAGTCTGATCCCTGTCTGTGCGAAACGGATATTTGCGTCAGCTACACGTTGTGCCTCAGCGCCACACAGCTGAGAAATTCGTACGCAAGGATCTTTGAAAAGAAAAAAGACGCAAGTTGTTAACCCAAGGAAATACTAAAAAAGGGCTTCACGAGGGGCCATATCCATTTCCGTGTAGTGCTGACGGTTGAGTGCAGTGGTGCGTCCACTTGATTAGCGCATCAAAGACGAGAGAAGGAATTCATATCCCATGACGATTGTTGCGATAATCTTGGATGATATGTGCAATCAACAGCAACGCAATCTTAATGGGATGATTCTGTTAACACAATATGTACCTGATCATTTTTTCAGTAAAAAATAGCATGCATGCAATCAGGCTCATCAAACACATGCTTACAACTCACATATACCGACGGTACAGATTGTGTATGCTAGACCGTATGGCCCAGTTTTGTCAGACCTATGGCACACCTTAACTGATACCAATACTCCTACAAGTTCGTCACACCCTAACTGATACAGATACTGGTATGAGGAGATATCTGAGAACTACAACCTGTCAGCTCTCCAAAACGGCCAACAACCAACAGTTACGGGGTACTGAATCTCCAAGGGGCTACTGAATCTTTGAGGGTCCCTATCGCATTGACATGCCATTCAAGTATATGCATACAGATTCTGGTCAGCCAATCGCCGGACGGGGGGGGTTCGTGGGGCGTCCGTGGCCTGTGGGTGCGTGGGTTAGTTTGGTTTTGGGCAATTTGGCCCAAGGTGCCTACTCCCCCCAAGGGGCGGGCGGGTCTGGGTGGGTGGGTGGGCCTGACTCTCCCAAACTAACCGGGTAGCCAGGATGGACCAGACATTTTGCTGTATCCTGTGCAGGCTTCTGGTCCAGCGATGCTGCCAGAGGCCGCCCTTCACTTCAAGGAGGTCACGGTGCATCCCCCATGATGCATGCCCCTCTCTGCCCACTCCCTGTGCAGCAAAAAGGAGCCAGCACTAAGTTATGCCTGTTTGTCCTGCAGTTGTGTGTGGGTGACCCCAACAGATGCGTTGGTCGAGGCCGCATTCAATCGTCTTACCCAAATTCTGTCAGGGAGGCGCCTCTCTTTGCGCCCATCCCTTGTTGAACAGTTGCTCATTCTCGCACTGGATGCACAGAGCTGGGAGCAGTATGATTATACTGCAGTGTGTGAAATGATTAGGAAAAACGCTCGGCGCGCCAGGTTCTGGCTTGCGCGGGGCGACAAGGGTGTGACAGGGGACAAACGGAAGCAAAAGAAGGGTAAGAAGGGCAAAAAGAAGGCAAAATTTTCGGAGGAGGCAAGGGCTGTGCACAGTGACAGTGACAGTGATAGCTCAGCGTCCTCCTCCTCTAGTTCCTCCTCCTCCTCCTCTTCTGATTCTGATGCGTAGGGAGAACATGAACGGTCTGTGTTGTACCCATCAGTGACACTGTGATGCATTTGATTTGTGTTGCTGTTTTGTTGTGTTTATCATCCCACAGACCTTTTTTCCAAAAAAAACGATTTTTCAGGTTGTACACAGTACTGGAGCTTTGGGATGACAGTAGATGGGCCAGTGGTTCACACCGTGCATGCAAGTTGCATTGCTGTTTCTTGTGTTTCCAGGTGCAAAGACATTTCTTCGGATAAAAAAAAACTGATAAAAAAAACAGATGGCAGCCTGTACAAAGTACTTGAGCAGAGCGCTGCTGTAACAGCTGGTGGTCCAGTGGTAAAACCCTGTGCACAGTACTGGAGCTTTGGGATGACAGCAGATGGGCCAGTGGTTCACACCGTGCATGCAAGTTGTATTGCTGTTTCCTGTGGTTCCAGGTGCAAAGACATTTCTTCTGATAAAAAAACAGATGGCAGCCTGTACAAAGTACTTGAGCAGAGCGCTGCTGGAACGGCTGGTGGTCCAGTGGTAAAACCCTGGGCTGTTGTCTGGCAGGCGTGGTTTCAAACCCGGGGTCCGGCACTCTCAAATTTTAGGTCCCTGATGCTCTGTCAAAATTTTCAGTATGCAATTGACTGACATATGATGCAGGCTGAACTAACCCCCCCCCGGACTGGGGGACCCCCCCCCCTACTGGGGGAGTAGGGGGGGGTCTGGGTGGGTGGGTGGGTGGGTCAGCTTGGGTGGGTGGGTGGCTTGGCCAGTCCTGAGGCAGCCCCAAAATGACCCCCCCCCCCCCTCCAGTTGCTAAGCAAAGGTCTGTCACCGGCACCGATACAGATACTGGTATGAGGAGGTATCAGAGGGTGAAAAAATGCGTTTTGACGCTGGAAGGGTCAAGCACACCATGAGGAGGTTTTTGTTTTTGTTTTTTGTTTTTTTAGTGCTTTGTTTTTGGGTATCCCGGAGAATGCAGGGTGGATGTAGCAATCTGGCCACTTGTGGGTCCCCCAACTTTTTCACCCTATCAACCCATTGTAGAGCGGGCATCCGGCATTGGGCCAGCTGTGGCAAGCCACAATTCTAGCCCATACATTCAACAACTGGCACATGGTGCAGCACCACAATTTGGTAAAGTGACTCCCAATGTCATTGTAGATGGTCTTCGGCGTGCCAAATACCTTGGGCTAGTGGCCAATCCTCTAGCGGGCAACTGATCCCGAAGTTAGGCCCTTGCCCTGCGCCGGTCTCCAAGAGGTGTCCGCTCCGAGGTTTCCATTGTGGCGGTAGAGGCAGCCATATACCTCCTTGTTGTGTCGGACGGGGGGCATAGTGAACTTATCGGTGGCCATGCTCTCCATTGGGAACTCCGGCAAGGGGGTCCAATTGGCGTTGATGGCCTGAGATCGGTTTAGCGGCTTGACCGCCCGGCACACTTGGCACGCACCATAGACTCTTTTGAGTGCTTTGCACAACCCCGGGGGAAAACTTGAAGTGCTGCTTCATGTCCCAGCCCATCTTCTCCAGTCCCAGGTGCAAGAGTTGTCGGTCATGCCACTCTTCGACCATCTAGCCCATGCGTGCATCTGGAATGAGCAGCTGGTTGTAGAGGAATAGCTTTCGGTCATCCGACTCGGGCTTGGAGCTGGCCTCCCAATGGGTGGAGCGTAGTCCTCGTCCCACACTAGCACTTGCTGATATTTGATTATAAACCCATTATTCTCTTCACTGGGATGCAGCTGGTTGCTTGACCGTAATAAGGTTTGGAACCTGTTAGTTTTGAAACTAACCGCTTTAAAAGGATTATTTTTACAAAAATAACCGGTTTTGCTGATTAATAGATTTCAAAATAACCGGTTTTTCCGATCAATTGCCCTTTAGTCACCAAAATCTTGCCATCGGCAGAAGGGAGCCCATACAAGTTGGAGCACAGTGATCAAAACTACGTCAGAAGTTGTAATTCAGCATCGGCCATCGTTTATTACTACCAAAGCCTCTATTTAGTGCAACAAGCCGACAAAATGCACCGCCCAAAAGAACCCAAAAAATTTAGAACCATTCATTGGTTTCAATCAGGTTTCAAAATTACCGGTTGTGCCAATTGTTTTGAAAATAACCTACATTGTTGCCGATAACCGGTTTTTCCGATTATTTGGTACAACCGGTTCCGCCCCCTAGACCGTAAACAGACCGGGTGGGAAGGAATCCCCATTTCAGAAGCCAGCAAGATGCAATTGTTTGCCGTGTCCACCATGAGCACTGGGTTGGTCTTTGTGTCACTGATAAACCCGTAGTTCAGCCACATGAATGGATGTGTGTCCCCACACAGAGGAAAAGCGTCAGTAAGTCCCCAAACCCAAGTTTCAGACCGTTTGTGGAGGTTTGTTGTCCCATAAAGGGGTTTTTTAAGCTTCTTATGCATGATTTCATCCGTTTTCACACATTTTTAGCCATTTTTTGTTCATTTAACAGATCCACTCCTTTCTAGGTTGATTTGTCCCCGGTTCGACTTTTCATACATCTTGATGTGTGCGTTGACTTGGGTAGGAATTACCCGTGATTGCCTGGCAATAGTTGCCACCTATAGGAGTGCACATGTGTTCCACTAGGGTCTGTCCATCTATGATCTATCATATCATGTCCGTGCTTGTATGATATTGTCATGTCATGTATGTATTGCCATTCCATTCCCATATATGCATCCATGAGTATGCATGCCCTCCACTCACCATTGGCAGGAGCAACATTGCCCCACATTTGCCATATATCTCTCACATCAACAAGCCCCTATGGGAACGTCCGCACTGTGTGCTTGGGAACTGACTTTTCTTGTTTGTTGGCTGTGGCAATTGCCTCACCGATGCATTCATTCACGGGATATTTTTTTGGCTTCCTGAGGGCGACATACTGGTGGGTCAGTGGTGAAAAGGTTGCAAAGCACGGCACTGCAACCTGCAAATGTGGACCGAGGCACAAAGAAACGCTATAATGCACATGCGCTTGTTCAGTATAGTGCACACTGCCCTTGATGGGCACCAACATTTCAATGTTTAAAACAATTTCTTGCCTATTTCAGTGCCTTCTGCTTACGTATTGTGCAGTGCTCCGTTTTTGTTTTCACACGATTGTATCCGATTTTAAACTTGGTTTTTTTTTACACAAAATGTGCAATCAAGCTTTTGGACAAACAGTTGTATTTAAAAAAAGGTTGAAATATTTGGCTTCCTAAAAAGTAAAGTAGTGTTGCATCCTTACACAAAAGTTGCAGTGGCTTCTACAAAAAAGTTGAAACTTTTGGGTTGTTTTTTTTTGCAGTGTAAAATAGGTTTGCATATGTGCACAAATGCTGCAGTGGATCTTAGGGAAAAAGGTGAAACACTTGGTTTTTGTTTTTCCTTTCGGTGTAAAATAGGTTACACAACAATCACAATGCATTTTAAAAGAAAATAGAATAGTTTTTTTTTGTTCAGTTTTGCGCTCCACTTTCATAATTCAATCCGAAAATTGATCCATCCGTGCACGATCTTGCGAAGTCCGCTCACGGCGTTGCTTATCAGCGTCCGTCAACCACTCTTCAAGTCGCCCAAATCTGATATCCCACAATTTTCTCTCTTCGCCCAATTGCTTCGTTAGGATGCGTACTTGCGTCTCATATATTTCTCTCCCCATTTGATCAACCACTCTTGTGCGCCTCTTCACTCGCTGTGTTCGTTTGCTGCACCAATTGCTCCAACCCTCGCACTTTGGATTCCATAGCCACGTGCTTTTGTTGCAACAGTTGCCGATCGTGGTGTGTGGACTCTTTGACTTGTCCCACTCGCAGTGCAAGCCGTTCTTGTGTACGTTGGCCGTCCTCCATTTGGTGTTGCAAACGCTCTTGATCACCATGTGTGCTTGTCATGCCTTGTTTCATGGTGTCCTTCAATTGCATGATATCATTGTCTTGGCGTTCCATGGCACTCCTAAGCTCTTGTAGTTGGCCGGCGAGTCGTTTGCATTCTCCTTGTCCGGCCATGTCGGATTGTATTTCACGCATCTGTCTCTCAAGGCGCCGTGTATCTCCTTGATGCTCCCTTGATTGTTTGACATCTTCGTCGTGTTGATTCAAGGGCGTTTGAAGGTCTCGAATGTGTTCTTCCATCCGCTCATGATCAATTATTTTATCATGTTCGCTCTCCATTGGTTCTTGTTCCAATTTTTCAACACGTTGCACGAGCTTCCTATCCTCTTGATTCGGTGTCATGCGTTGTAACACATCTCCCATCACCTGGTTATGAATTTTCTTGGCTATTGCAGTCACGAGGCTCTTGGGCACATGCACAGTTGCATTTTCGGACCTTTCATATGCTTCATCTGCATCTTCGGTTTGTGAAACGCGGCGCTTTTTTGGTTTCTCAAAGCGCACCGAGTGGCCCTTTCCCCTTGGTGTGATACCCATTTTGAATAACGGTCGCCTTGTATCGCCAAACGACACCCGTCAATTTGATCGACTCCCGGATTTGTCAACGGAAGCCTGTTGAGTCGGCGTCACGTATTGGTTGTGTAGGGCTTCGAGTAGTGCCTCAATAGACGAATCAACTTGCCGACCTTTCTCCGTGACTACCTTCGTTGTAACCGATGCATCTTGGCAATCAATGGATTGTGAGGCTTGCTCGTCGTGATTTTCCACCGATTCGCTCATTGCACAAGAAATAGAAAGCAAGCACCCTTCTTCAAATGTCCAAAGCCTTGATAAACCCAAAGGGGACGTGTTTCGTCACACCGATAAGCACAAGATTGTCCCCGGTGTCTATTTGTGGTGGTGATATTGGTGAAGTGACACACACGCCCCACTTTTGCAAAATAAAATCCACCAAGGTTCCCGAATGCACCCAATGCACAATGGAGGTCACGAGGTATACCGCAAAGGCCAAATTCAAATCCACTTCTGAATTATTGATAACATTATGTCATCTTGTGCTTATCTACAAAGGAGGCAACACAAAGATAAGCACATTCCTACCAAAAAACGAAAGCATGAGAGCAAAATCAATACTCAATGCAACACAAAGCTACATAACAAATGATTCCAAAAAGGAATAAACTCAAAACAATATCAAAGCAAATTCAAGCAACAAAGTGAACCATCAAGACATGGAAGGATAGCAACACCAAAACACACAAAGAGGACAAGAGGAGAAGAGAAGCAAGCATTGTGATGACAACATGCCCCACATCACAATGCAACAAACATCCACGCAAACTACAATATGGGGATGCAAACTCCAAACAATTCATACATCTCAAAATGAATTTGGGGAGAGAAAGCCAAACATAACTCAAGCAAACATGACACATCAAAACCTCAATATCTCAAAGACCATGAACCCAAGCGGGGCCATGTTCCATCCAATTCAGGGGGGGAATGGGTGCAGAACGGGCCCCCATGTGCCCTCTAACCCCATGCATGACCTCAATGTCCCATGTGCCAAGGGGAAGACGCCCGGTGGGAGCGCGCCCCTTGTCATGGGCCCCCAAGCGGGGCCATGTTCCATCCAATTCAGGGGGGGAATGGGTGCAGTACGGGCTCCCATGTGCCCTCTAATCCCATGCATGACCCCAACGCCCCACGTGCCAAGGGGAAGACGCCCGGTGGGAGCGCGCCACTTGTCATGGGCCCCCAAGCGCGGCCATGTTCAATCCATTCCAGGGGGGGGAGGGGTGTAGTACGGGCCCCCAAGTGCCCTCTAACCCCGTGCATGACCCCAACGCCCCACGTGCCAGGGGGAAGACGCCCGTTGGGAGCGCGCCCCTTGTCATGGGCCCCCAAGCGGGGCCATGTTCCATCCAATTCAGGGGGGGAATGGGTGCAGTACGGGCCCCCACGTGCCCTCTAATCCCATGCATGACCCCATTGCACCACGTGCCAAGGACACGACGAACCGAGGGAGCGCGCCCCCTGTCTTCGCACCAAATCACTCAGATTGCATTCCATTACTTCTTTGCCCTGCCCTTTCCCTTGCCTTTACCGCCCCCTTTCTTGGGCGCCGGCGGTGCGGGGTTCAGAATTTGATCCAAGGAAAAGTATGCGGCATCCGTTGTTGGCACAAACCAGGGGGTTGGGCCAACATTGCATGCCCATGGACAATGGGACTTGGGAGCCTTGCGTGTATAAGTATGGATGTGGGATGAGAATTTGACTACTTGGGGTGGCTTGAGAGAAGGGGAGGGTTGCAAGTTGCAATGATTGGGTGCTAGATTTTTTTTTTTTGAGGCATGGCGGTCATCCGCCCAAAGCATTGCATCAAAGCGGCCTAACCATGGGCAAAGCGAGCGTTCATGGTGAGCTGAAGTACTCCGAAGGACAACCGCGGGTATGTACAAACCAAGTCAGGGTGAAAACACTGCATGAGCTGCACCATGGGCCTGAAAAGGTTAAAATACTAGTGGAGGCCACTGCGGTGAAAGATGCAAAGGGATATATAGCCTATACCAAGGCAAAAGGAAGAATCACAAAAAAAACATTGAAAACTGGACCAGTGGATTGAGCGAAGAGAAGTGAGGAGTGCAGGGGCAAAAAGAAAAAACAGACTGGAACAATCTGGCTTGCCTGAAGTCAGTCTGGAGACCTGTAGCTGACCTGAGAATTACTAAAGTACAAAGCCCGTTCATTCTGCTCAAGTCTTGCGCTCTTGCCTAAATGGTTGTGAAAAAATAGAAAAGAAAAGTTCCAATTGATGGCTCAAACAAAAAAGACTCAATGGATCGGTAAGGTTTCGTGGTGCGCAGTGTTGTGCATGTAGTGGTGCAGTGTGGTGCAGTGTGGTGGCGGTGCTGTGGCCTGGAGTGTAGGTGGGTGGTGGGTGAAGGCTGATGTGTTAGATGGCTGTTGGTTGCTGGCTGCTTGTTGGTGGATGTTGGCGGCTGGCTGCTGGCTGCTCGCTACTGGCTGCTTGCTGCTGGTTGCTTGTTGATTAGTATATGCTACTGGTTGCTTGCTGTTGGTCGCTAGCTGCTAGATGTTGGTTGCCGCTGTAGCTTCTCGCTTGCTGCGGGCTGCTGTCTGGTGGCTGATCGCTGTTGGCTGGCGGGTGATGGAGATGATTGGGTGCTAGATGTAGCTTGGGAGGAGTGGACACCCTGAGACCGGAGGATGGTGGAACCGAAAGGGAGGGTGTAAATGGGGAACGGGTGGGCACACTGCGAAGCATAACTACATCATCACTCCGCTCTTCGTGCATCGGTTGGTGAGCACAAGGCACTTGGGGGTAAGCGGGGACGAAGGGGGGTACAAAGGTGAGGGTGACGTACACTTGTGGTGGGGGTAGGTGGGGGGCTGGGACGTTGGGCTCTGCTGTGTTTTCCTTTTTTTTCTTTCCGCCGGTAGCCATCTCCGAAGCCTTTTGTTTTTGTGCTCTGGTGGGTGGCTTTGCTGGATTGTCCGCTTTAAGGTCACCCAATGGTTTCCTTTGCGTGTCAATCCACGTCCGCAAAGTAAATCTAGCATCTTCAAAGCGTTCTTGTGTGACAATCGCGACATCCACAAACATACTTGATATGCGGTGACGTTGGTGAGGTACATCTCATCTTCTCGGCGCATCCTTGCTGCCGGGCTTCTTGCGGTTGACCCAGGCTGCGTGTCACCCAGCTGTGCAGAAATGTGTGGCACGGCCCAGAAACAGAAAAAAAAATGTGAAACGAACGACATCGACGTGGGGGACATCGAAAGGCACAACACCTGTAGTCCACCCCATTGAACAATCACATACATGTCTGTTGTTTGATCTGGAACACGATGAACGCGTTGTGCTTCAGCGTGGCCGCGCTCCCCCAACTGCCCAGGTGGCCCCCCTTGGCGAGCCACTGCTTGTGGCTATCCGGGAAAAGCGGTGCGGGCATAAAGAAAGGGCTGAGGTACAGGAGGACGCGTAGCTCGCGCAAAACGTGGGTTCCGGCCTCCAGAAGCGTGATGTCGGTTACGTGCGGAACGCGGAACACGCCTTGCACGGATATGCGACACGAGTTATTCCAGTTCCAGAGGCACACCTAGAAGCGAACGCTTAGAACACGTAACACGCGTAACACGCGCGGCACACGGAGCACGAAAGCCAAGGTAGAGGCAACGGCACGATACGCTTCTCACATGGAAAACGGTGGAAATGAACAAAACGGATGCTTCCATGACGTCCGGCACGTTCGAAAACCCCCCGGAACAACAAAACTTTACGGATTCATTTTTGACGAACAAAAAACGTTGATTCCGTTCTGCGCGTGGTAGACAAAGGAATATGTTTGTATACATTCCTCGGTGCCAAGTGGTTGTTTGACGTGTGGAGGAGTGCATGGATGTTTTTGTAGTCTAGTGCGCATCGTATGTGTTCCATACCCCGTTTGTGTAGTGTGCGTGCGTTACACTTTGCTCCTGTCTGTCCAATATAACACAAACCGCTGGTTGTTGACCACAGAATATATATCCACGTACCCTCTTGGAACACGGATACCCTTGGTGTGACTTTGCGCATATGGTGTATCTTGCGCACCCATGAGTGAGGTGACAAATGCAGATTACGGTTCACCTCGTCCCATGATTTGCCCACGGTGGTCCATTGTTTGTGTGGTTGTGACCACCATTTTGGACGCTTATTCGCTTGTAACTTGCACTCCGGGTTGAGTGCCGCGTGTCGTGCACGGGCCTGGCTTGCTGCGAAAGCTACAAACGCCTGGCCTTGTGGTGGGGATGGGGTGGTAACTGATGACAGGTCCTGCCTGTGGACGTGTGCTCCAACTTGCTTAAGCTGTTGTCCGAGCGTGGCTACCACGCACGATGCATCAATGTGACGTGTTTGTCGCATGAGTTCGCTTTCGTATATCCATACCTGAACTCTGGAGTCATTGTCAGGCAAACGGATACGTGCAGCAGGGTGCAGGGCTGTTGCTTGGAACTCGGAACTTGCTGTGTGTAGTCGTGCGTGTCGCGCATGCGCTGTTTGTGTGAGCAGACGTATAGCCTCGTGTGCAGAGGTGGGGAGAATGAACACTCCTCGTATCGCATCAGTTTTACTGGCCAAGCCACAAAATTCGTGTATGTTTGTTACAGTAGACCCATGGTCGAATGAGGCATTGTGCCTTTGTGCGACATTGGTCTCGTGTGTGGCGGTCAGGATTTGACTGAGGACCAGGTCGCACATCGTTGGGGTGACAACCCATGACGTTCCTTCTTGGTTTGCATGTAACAGGCTAGTGTGTGTGATTGCACGAGTCCACTGTTGTGCATTGTCAACAGATAGCGCAGTGAAAAAATTGCAGTCTGTGGACATTGCATCTCTTCCAATGTGGCCTGATGTTCTAAACACGGTGAGTGTGTCAAACCAGGAGTGTGTGAGAGGGAAGGGGAAAGATGTGCAGTGTAATTTTGCAGATAGGGAGCACAGTACACTCTCAAGGAATTTTTGTATGTCATCCACGGCCACTTCTGTCCAAGTGAGTATGGACTCCATGTGTGCCCAATGTTCCCACATTCGAAGTAGCATTGAACACTGTTGCAGTCCATCATGCAGTCGGACATACGCAGGCTTGTTGTTATCGGCTAACGGCAATTTTCTGTGCACCTGCCATGATGGGAAGACTGGGAACAAAGGAAAGCAGTCCTCCTCAGCCCGCGTTGTCTGTGCTCGTTGCAATGCTTCAGCAATTTCTTGTCGTTCGACCAGCGCAATTTGGTATCTCTTCATCAGCTTTGTTCGGAACCATTGTTCAATAACAGGTTCACCGTCCTGTGGCAGTCCGAGTGCTTGCGCAATCAGCGCACAGTGTTTTGCTGCCTCGGCCCGGTAGTCCCACAAGCGTAATTGCGTCAGCTGTGCGTTTGAAACACAAATACGTCGCAGTTCCCAGAATTTCAGCTCCAACTGCTATTGGCGTCCTTGGCCGTTCTTCGTAAAAGCTTCATGTAGGTCCGCTGCAATTCGGGCCGCATGTTCCTCCGTCTGGTAGATCAGGTTGTGTGCTGTCCAGCCAGTAACCGCATTTTGGGTATACCGTGTGAAGTACAGGTTGCATCGGCCCATATCTCTTTTTTTCGTCTTTGTTACTTTCGCTGGCGCCGTGGACCAATGACCCCTGTTTCCTGTCACCACATAGTAGACAACGTCTTTTTGGGGCTTTTCCACCCAGTTCGTGAGGACTGCTTTTTCTGGTGGGCTCAGCGCATCGTCGATCACGTCCGTACCAGTGTATTCCTCCAATAAGTCCTCTTCATCCTCGTCCATTGTACCCTCGGACTCCCGGGATGCCTCCTGAGCTGGCTTAAGTTTGCGGTCTTTGGACTGTTGACTTGGCTTGCTAATGAGCTGGGCCAGGATCTGGTCCAGTTTCGAGTCCTGATTATCCAAACGTCCTGACAGTTTATCAATCCGCTTGTTTGTTTCCTCAATATCTTTCTTCCAGGGTGTGTCTGATGTAGATGGTACAGTAGGTGACGGTGCAGGTTGCTTCACAGTCGGCGTAGACGCAGTCACAGATGTGCCCTCATTGTAATAAGACGCAGCGCCCTGTTCTCCCTCGTGCCTCATGTTCTCCAAAACCGCCTTCGCTGCAGACATAGCTTCAGAAGTAGAAAATAGGAATCGTGCACCCTTGTCAACCGCCGTCACTGTCATGATGCAGGGTGCTATCGTATGCAGATACGTCAGTTCTGCATTGGTCGGTGACCGTGTCCACCCCGTGATATCCGCATGTGGCCCCACAGGGCGGGGCTTTTCGGTCGTCTCGTAGGTAAATGCCGCTGATGGCGGTGGCACTTGCGTCGCTGCAGCACTTGCAGAAGAGTTTACATGCACTCACTGTCGATATTGTTGACACAGTGGACGTGGAGTCATTTTTCTGTGCCCACTTCTCCTTCCGCTTCGTATCCGCTTGCTAGCTCGCTGCCTGCGCCTCGGGGTTTTCGTCCTCTGGGCATAGTTTCACTGTATGGCCCAGTTTTCCACAGTTCCAGCAACGCACCTTGCTCCAGCGCTCCTTGTCCTCCGCGGTTGATTTGGCGATCATGTTGGACAGGATCTCCTGTTTTCGCACCTTGGTCAGCAGTTCGGGGTGGAGCGTTGTACATTCCGCGGTAGTGTGGCTACACCACCCGTGGTGTGAACAGAGAAGCGCAGTGCTGAGAATAGGCGCAGATGTGGGTGCACACGATGATACATTGAACGCAGTAGACATGATATTCGTCGTGGTAGATGTAATTGGTATCGTTGATATCGTTGATGAGAGTTCGTATGTACTCGTTGGTAACGGTCAAATTGAATTTTCTTGGCTATGGCATTCACGAGGCTCTTGGGCACATGCACAGTTGCATTTTCGGACCTTTCATATGCTTCATCTCCATCTTCGGTTTGTGAAACGCGGCGCTTTTTTGGTTTCTCAAAGCGCACCGAGTGGTCCTTTCCCCTTGGTGTGATACCCATTTTGAATAACGGTCGCCTTGTATCGCCAAACGACACCCGTCGATTTGATCGACTCCCGGATTTGTCAACCGAAGCCTGTTGAGTCGGCGTCACGTATTGGTCGTGTAGGGCATCGAGTAGTGCCTCAATAGACGAATCAACTTGCCGACCTTTCTCCGTGACTACCTTCGTTGTAACCGATGCATCTTGACAATCAATGGATTGTGAGGCTTGCTCGTCGTGATATTCCACCGATTTGCTCATTGCAAAAGAAATAGAAAGCAAGCACCCCTCTTGAAATGTCCAAAGCCTTGATAAACCCAAAGGGGACGTGTCTCGTCACACCGATAAGCACAAGATGGTTATCTTGGTGTCTATTTGTGGTGGTGATATTGGTGAAGTGACACACACGCCCCACTTTTGCAAAGTAAAATCCACCAAGGTTCCCGAATGCACCCAATGCACAATGGAGGTCACGAGGTATACCGCAAAGGCCTAATTCAAATCCACTTCTGAATTATTGATAACATAATGTCATCTTGTGCTTATCTACAAAGGAGGCAACACAAAGATAAGCACATTCCTACCAAACACGAAAGCATGAGAGCAAAATCAATACTCAATTCAACACAAAGCTACATAACAAATGATTCCAAAAAGGAATAAACTCAAAACAATATCAAAGCAAATTCAAGCAACAAAGTAAACCATCAAGACATGAAAGGATACCAACACCAAAACACACAAAGGACAAGAGGAGAAGAGAAGCAAGCATTGTGATGACAACATGCCCCACATCACAATGCAACAAACATCCACGCAAACTACAATATGGGCTTGCAAACTCCAAACAATTCATACATCTCAAAATGAATTTGGGGAGAGAAAGCCAAACATAACTCAAGCAAACATGACACATCAAAACCTCAATATCTCAAAGACCATGAAGCCATCACCTCTATCTAAGATGATTACTACTCTAACGACTAATCATGGCACATAACTGAAGGTCCTTCGATGATACCAAGGGAGATTGACCAAGAATCACCAACGGAATCGTGCATGACCCAACCAAACAGGATCTCCCTTATCAGCGAAATCTAATTGTCGTTCCCCCTCGATCTCCCAACATACGGCCATGAAACTCTGGTGTCTACTCGGCCTAAACAGAAATCCGTGACAGAGACTAATAATTCACCAAATTATTTGTCTACATAGAACACATCGTTCAAGCTCTGTGAATGATTGTCTAACAATTCCTTCTGCTCCTCCTCGGCGCCGCGTCGTGCATTTGCGACTGTTCTTCTATCTGTCAGTCTGTCTGTCTGGGCGCCTGTGGACTAACAGAGATATTCCAGCCCTATTGCACATGACCCCAACGCCCCATGTGCCAAGGGGAAGATGCCCGGTGGGAGCGCGCCCCTTGTCATGGGCCCCCAAGAGGGGCCATGTTCAATCCATTCAAGGGGGGGGAGAGGTGCAGTACGGGTCCCCAAGTGCCCTCTAACCCCATGCATGACCCCAACGACCTACGTGCCAAGGGGAAGATGCCCGGTGGGAGCGCGCCCCTTGTCATGGGCCCCCAAGCGGGGCCATGTTCCATCCAATTCAGGGGGGGGATGGGTGCAGTACGGGCCCCCATGTGCCCTCTAACCCCATGCATGACCTCAACGTCCCACGTGCCAAGGGGAAGACGCCCGGTGGGAGCGCGCCCCTTGTCATGGGCCCCCAAGCGGGGCCATGTTCCATCCAATTCAGGGGGGGAATGGGTGCAGTACGGGCTCCCATGTGCCCTCTAATCCCATGCATGACCCCAACGCCCCACGTGCCAAGGGGAAGACGCCCGGTGGGAGCGCACCACTTGTCATGGGCCCCCAAGCGGGGCCATGTTCAATCCATTCCAGGGGGGGGAGGGGTGTAGTACGGGCCCCCAAGTGCCCTCTAACCCCGTGCATGACCCCAACGCCCCACGTGCCAGGGGGAAGACGCCCGTTGGGAGCGCGCCCCTTGTCATGGGCCCCCAAACGGGGCCATGTTCCATCCAATTCAGGGGGGGAATGGGTGCAGTACGGGCCCCCACGTGCCCTCTAATCCCATGCATGACCCCATTGCACCACGTGCCAAGGACACGACGAACCGAGGGAGCGCGCCCCCTGTCTTCGCACCAAATCACTCAGATTGCATTCCATTACTTCTTTGCCCTGCCCTTTCCCTTGCCTTTACCGCCCCCTTTCTTGGGCGCCGGCGGTGCGGGGTTCAGAATTTGATCCAAGGAAAAGTATGCGGCATCCGTTGTTGGCACAAACCAGGGGGTTGGGCCAACATTGCATGCCCATGGACAATGGGACTTGGGAGCTTTGCGTGTATAAGTATGGATGTGGGATGAGAATTTGACTACTTGGGGTGGCTTGAGAGAAGGGGAGGGTTGCAAGTTGCAATGATTGGGTGCTAGATTTTTTTTTTTGAGGCATGGCGGTCATCCGCCCAAAGCATTGCATCAAAGCGGCCTAACCATGGGCAAAGCGAGCGTTCATGGTGAGCTGAAGTTCTCCGAAGGACAACCGCGGGTATTTACAAACCAAGTCAGGGTGAAAACACTGCATGAGCTGCACCATGGGCCTGAAAAGGTTAAAATACTAGTGGAGGCCACTTCGGTGAAAGATGCAAAGGGATATATAGCCTATACCAAGGCAAAAGGAAGAATCACAAAAAAAACATTGAAAACTGGACCAGTGGATTGAGCGAAGAGAAGTGAGCAAGTGCAGGGGCAAAAAGAAAAAACAGACTGGAACAATCTGGCTTGCCTGAAGTCAGTCTGGAGACCTGTAGCTGACCTGAGAATTACTAAAGTACAAAGCCCGTTCATTCTGCTCAAGTCTTGCGCTCTTGCCTAAATGGTTGTGAAAAAATAGAAAAGAAAAGTTCCAATTGATGGCTCAAACAAAAAAGACTCAATGGATCGGTAAGGTTTCGTGGTGCGCAGTGTTGTGCATGTAGTGGTGTAGTGTGGTGCAGTGTGGTGGCGGTGCTGTGGCCTACAGTGTAGGTGGGTGGTGGGTGAAGGCTGATGTGTTAGATGGCTGTTGGTTGCTGGCTGCTTGTTGGTGGATGTTGGCGGCTGGCTGCTGGCTGCTCGCTACTGGCTGCTTGCTGCTGGTTGCTTGTTGATTAGTGTATGCTACTGGTTGCTTGCTGTTGGTCGCTAGCTGCTAGATGTTGGTTGCCGCTGTAGCTTCTCGCTTGCTGCGGGCTGCTGTCTGGTGGCTGATCGCTGTTGGCTGGCGGATGATGGAGATGATTGGGTGCTAGATGTAGCTTGGGAGGAGTGGACACCCTGAGACAAGCGGGCAATACCGGAGGGTGGTGGAACCGAAAGGGAGGGTGTAAATGGGGAAGGGGTGGGCACACTGTGAAGCATAACTACATCATCACTCCGCTCTTCGTGCATCGGTTGGTGAGCACAAGGCACTTGGGGGTAAGCGGGGACGAAGGGGGGTACAAAGGTGAGGGTGACGTACACTTGTGGTGGGGGTAGGTGGGGGGCTGGGACGTTGGGCTCTGCTGTGTTTTCCTTTTTTTTCTTTCCGCCGGTAGCCATCTCCGAAGCCTTTTGTTTTTGTGCTCTGGTGGGTGGCTTTGCTGGATTGTCCGCTTTAAGGTCATCCAATGGTTTCCTTTGCGTGTCACTCCACGTCCGCAAAGTAAATCTAGCATCTTCAAAGCGTTCTTGTGAAACAACCGCCACATCCACAAACATACTTGATATGCGGTGACGTTGGTGAGGTACATCTCATCTTCTCGGCGATCCTTGCTGCCGGGCTTCTTGCGGTTGACCCAGGCTGCGTGCCACCCAGCTGTGCAGAAATGTGTGGCACGGCCCAGAAACAGAAAAAAAAATGTGAAACGAACGACATCGACGTGGGGGACATCGAAGAGCAAAACACCTGTACTCCACCCCATTGAACAATCACATACATGTCTGTTGTTTGATCTGGAACACGATGAACGCGTTGTGCTTCAGCGTGGCCGCGCTCCCCCCAACTGCCCAGGTGGCCCCCCTTGGCGAGCCACTGCTTGTGGCTATCCGGGAAAAGCGGTTCGGGCATAAAGAAAGGGCTGAGGTACAGGAGGACGCGTAGCTCGCGCAAAACGTGGGTTCCGGCCTCCAGAAGCGTGATGTCGGTTACGTGCGGAACGCGGAACATGCCTTGCACGGATATGCGACACGAGTTATTCGAGTTCCAGAGGCACACCTAGAAGCGAACGCTTAGAACACGTAACACGCGTAACACGCGCGGCACACGGAGCACGAAAGCCAAGGTAGAGGCAACGGCACGATACGCTTCTCACATGGAAAACGGTGGAAATGAACAAAACGGATGCTTCCATGACGTCCGGCACGTTCGAAAACCCCCCGGAACAACAAAACTTTATGGACTCATTTTTGACGAACAAAAAACGTTGATTCCGTTCTGCGCGTGGTAGACAAAGGAATATGTTTGTATACATTCCTCGGTGCCAAGTGGTTGTTTGACGTGTGGAGGAGTGCATGGATGTTTTTGTAGTCTAGTGCGCATTGTATGTGTTCCATACCCCGTTTGTGTAGTGTGCGTGCGTTACACTTTGCTCCTGTCTGTCCAATATAACACAAACCGCTGGTTGTTGACCACAGAATATATATCCACGTACCCTCTTGGAACACGGATACCCTTGGTGTGACTTTGCGCATATGGTGTATCTTGCGCACCCATGAGTGAGGTGACAAATGCAGATTACGGTTCACCTCGTCCCATGATTTGCCAACGGTGGTCCATTGTTTGTGTGGTTGTGACCACCATTTTGGACGCTTATTCGCTTGTAACTTGCACTCCGGGTTGAGTGCCGCGTGTCGTGCACGGGCCTGGCATGCTGCGAAAGCTACAAACGCCTGGCCTTGTGGTGGGGATGGGGTGGTAACTGATGACAGGTCCTGCCTGTGGACGTGTGCTCCAACTTGCTTAAGCTGTTGTCCGCGCGTGGCTACCACGCACGATGCATCAATGGGACGTGTTTGTCGCAT